>APFE030270547.1:23012-102692 GCA_000404065.3 Pinus taeda
TAGCCACAGCTGATGCTTTTATTAGTTGTAGATCTGGTGACATGTACCTTTCTGATGGTAGTTCAACAAAGAAATTTACTTTGTACCCTCCAACAAAAGCAATTGCAGAAGTAGGAGACAATGAATGGGTCGATGATGAAGATGCTATACAACCTATCTTTACTCTCTTTGAAGTTAGTGAGGATAGTCAAATCCTGAACACATTAGAAAATTTTGAAACATTTTCAGAATATGATCACACACAATTTCAGTTAGATTATGATATTGAATATTTTTTATCCAAACAAATGTCTCTCTACTCTATGGAAGAGTTTGGCAGTTCTGCAATTGAAATTTTTCCACGTAGAACATTGAATATCAACAAAAACTTAGGAAACTTACAACAAGAAGAGCTAACCAAAATCTTACAAAAGCATTATGTTGCATTTGCATGGGAGTGTATTGATATGAAAGGTATTGACCCTAAGACTTGCATCCATCATATCTATATTGAGGAAAATAGTAGACCAATCAGACAACCTCAGAGAAGGATGAATCCAAATCATAGGGAGATTGTGAAAGAAGAGCTCGAAAAATTACTCAATGTAAACTTCATTTACCCAATCTTCGATAGCCAATGGGTTTCTCCCTTGGTGATAGTGCCCAAAAAGAATGGTAAATGGAGGGTGTGCATTGATTATAGGGAATTGAATAAGGCAACTTTGAAGGATCACTTTCCTTTGCCCTTTATAGATCAAGTATTAGATACATTAGCAGGCAAAAAGTACTTTTCATTTTTGGATGGTTTTAGTTGTTATAATCAAATTCAGGTAGCACCCGAAGATCAAGATAAAACCACATTTACTTGTCCATGGGGAAATTTTGCTTACCGAGTGCTTCCTTTTGGATTATGTAATGCACCTGCAACATTTAAAAGAGCAGTACTAGGAATTTTTTATGATCTAATTCATGATTGTGCAGAGGTATATATGGATGATTTTACAGTCTATGGCAATACATTTCAAGAAGCCTTGGAAAATTTGGAAAAAGTCCTCAAAAGATGTAAAGAAACAAACCTTTTATTAAGCCATGAAAAATGCTTTATGATGTTTACTGAAGGTATTTTTTGGGGACATCATATTTCAAGGGATGGGATTAAAGTAGGCAAATCTAAAGTTGAAGTCATCTCCAAGTTACCTATTCCAAACTGTCAAAAAGATGTTAGAAGTTTTCTAGGATTTACTGGATATTATAGAAGATTTATAGAAAACTTTACCAGAATAGCATCTCCACTTTTCAAACTGGTTACAAAACATTGTGAATTCAAGTGGAATCTTCATTGCCAATCAGCATTTGAAGCCTTGAAAACAAGAATATCTGAAGCACCTATCTTAAGAGGACCAAATTGAAAAGTTCCTTTCCATATTTCTACAGATGCTCCAGATATAGCTCTAGGAGTTGTACTAGGACAAAAAGACTTGATTCCTTATGCCATTTACTATACAAGTAACAATTTGACTCCCACTTATTTAAATTATACTGTGACTGAAAAAGAGTTCTTAGGTGTTGTTCATGCTATTAATAAGTTTAGACATTATATAACAGGCTATGAAACTTTTATTCATACTGATCATTCTATAATTAGATATTTGATGAACAAACCTATTACTAATGCCAGAGTTACAAGATGGCTCTTACTTTTACAGGAATTCAATATTACTGTGTTAGATAGACCTGGAAAACAAAACACAGTTGTTGATTTCTTGTCTAGGATTCATAATATCAAAGAAGATTCTCCTATAGAGGATAATTTTCCTGATGAATACGTATTTGCAGTAACTACTAAAACTCCTTGGTTTGCAGATATGGCTAACTATTTGGTTACAGGGAAGCTACCTCCACATTTATTTCCTAGAGAAAGAAGAAAGATTATTCAGGATAGTTCAAGATATTCATGGATTTCTAACGAATTGTATATAGGGCCAGACTTTGTGATAAGAAGATGTGTCAAGGAAGATGAAATGCTCGATATATTCAAAGCATGTCATGATGAACCATGTGGTGGACACTTTGCTAACAAGAGGACAGCTTATAAAATCCTTTCTTTAGGATATTATTGGTCGTCCCTCTTCAAAGATGCAAAACAATATGTCAAAAGGTGTAACAACTACCAAAGGATAGGGAAACCTACCCCCTCAAATGAGATGCCATTACAAGCTCAGGTACTCATCAAACCCTTTGAAAAATGGGCTTTAGACTTTATTGGACCTATTAATCCTCCATCCAAGCAAAAAAAGTATATATTGGTATGTATTGATTATGTCACTAAATGGGTAGAGGCCAAAGCATTATTTTCTGCTAATGAAAATACAGTAGTTAATTTTCTTTATGAGGATATTTTTACTCGCTTTGGTGTTCCAAGGGAATTGTGACAAATCAGGGAACTCAATTCACATCCAAAATGATGGATAAGCTTATGGAAAAGTACAAGGTCAAACATAGGAAATCCACTCCTTATCATCTGCAAGCAAATGGTCAAGTGGAGTCCACAAATAAAGTAATTGAAGGAATCATTACCAAGACTGTGCATCTACATAGAAGAGATTGGGCGGAAAGGCTTCCTGAAGCCTTATTGGCCTACAGAACTACATGGAGGAACACAACGGGACACACTCCTTATGAACTTGTTTATGGGAAGGAAGTTCTGCTCCCCATTGAGTTCCAAGTTAAAACCTTCAAGATGGAATTTCAGTTGGGAATGGATCTATCAGAAGCTCAAAAGCATAGACTGGAGCAGTTGAATGAACTAGATGAGATTAGACAAGAAGCAGTTCAAAGAACTAATCTAGTTCAATAGCAGAGAGCTAAGTGGCATGACAAATACATCAAGGACAAAAGGTTTCAAGAAGGATATTGAGCATTGCTATTTGATTCAAAGTTCAAATATTTTCAAGGTAAATTTCAGACTATTGGCTTGGGCCATGTGAGATTGAAAAAGTTTTTAGTAATGGAGCAGTAAGAATCCGAACAATTGATGAGCACCAAACTCCTCTCCTTGTGAATGGTCATAGATTGAAGATCTATCAGAAGCCAATCTCAAAGGAGGAGTTTATCAAAATCTTTCAAGATAACTCTACAATGAGGCTGGTGAAGAAGAATCATTCTTCTCCACTAGCCTAGTCTTTGTTTTTTCATCATCATCTAAAAAAAAAATGTATAAGCTTGAAAACCAATCACTGATTGGCATTCTTATACAGAAAATATAGGGCGAAAATCAGAATATTCTAACGCCCTATATTTTCCCAAAAAAAAAAAATCTCTCATTTCACTCATAGTTTGTTTCATTCCATTTCACTCCATCTTGCCACCACATTCCATCAATAAAATTTCTTTCAGTTTCTCTTCATATCCACCTTTCCATGTATCATCCATACAATCGTTTTTCATTTCCATTCATTCGCCAAGTCATATGTTATTCACTATGCCATTTTCCACAGTTGTTTTTCAATTCTGCAGCTAAATTCTGATTCTGTAGTTGAATTCTGATTCCACAGCTAATCTTGTTACTCTGCAGTGACAGTCAAGTGATTAGCAAAAAAAAAGGCAAGATGCAGGTATGGAAGGAGAAGATCTTTGAAGACATCAACACCTCAAAAGCACCTTTATAGGCAGGCAATTAAAAGTTATCAAAACGAAAGAGGTATGATTCCAAGCTATGGACAAAACCATTTCAAATAGCATTTCAAAAGCATAATTTGTATAGTTTGTAATTCACAGCTCCTTAACATGTAATGATTTCACTTGATGGCTGCCTTAACTCCACCATATCCTCCACATTAATCCTAATGGTCTCATGATCTATTTCCGAGTTTAACTCGTACTTAGTCATACACCCTCATTATATCCACTAAAACGGCTAATGATGCAGACGTGAGCTGATTGAATACGGCTCTCTTCCACTGATGTTCCACTCCACAACCTTTTTATGAACTCAAAACCACAAACTCCGTTTACTCTCGCAATTTTTACAAGTGACACTCTACCTCCATGCTTGCACACCATGTTTTTACAGTCTTCATGTCATTGTTTGTTTACACAGATTTCTACTTTGTAAACCCTCTTTCATTTCATGCTCAGTACTCTCCCCTTTTCATAACCACCGATTTTCTCCACGACCCTCTTCTATTTTCCGCTCACATAACCGTTCTGCTTCCGTAAAACTCTCATTTACATAGGTGTCTTCACAATGAGAAGGAAGAATGGGTCTTATAGTGAGAACAGAGCCCGGAGGAGTTAAATTCATGGAAGGATACCCACATCTTAAGAGCACATTGAAGAAGGCAGGATGGTTGCAGTTCATTAAGAAGTTCAAGGGTCATCACAAGGAGGTTACAAAAAAATTTGCAAGATCTTTCAATGGTGCAGAAGTTGAAATTGGAGACATCAAATTTCCAGTGACAGAATCATCAATTACAGCAGCCACAGAGCTTCCACAAGGAGAGAGATGGTTTAAGAATAAGGACTTTGATGAAAAGGTCTGGAGGGTCATTCTTCGTAATCCAGGTATGGACATATCAATCTTTAAATGAGGAATTCCTATCTCAGCCTTAAAAGATAAGTGGAGTAGTCTGTTGTTGATCGTTCAGAAATTCATTACATGTGAGGGCAGGTATGGCTCCATGTATATGTATCATATTAGATTATTAATTAATTTCTTGGAGAATGAAACTATCAACCTCCCTTACTTCTTGTTGAATAGTTTGAGAAAAATGTCTACAATTGTGCAAAAGAATATAGATGATGTGGAACCTCATCTCTACCGTCATGGCCTTATCAAGATCTTGGTTGAAAATCATTTGAAAGAGAGGGAAGATACATGGGAAAAATTCCTAGTTAGGAACTTATTCCAAGACCCTCCTGAAGTGCCTAAGGGGAGTTCAGCAAAGAAAAGTAGGAGGAAAAGAACAACTTTAACAATCCAAGATACCCCTACTAGAGTAACCAAGGAAAACAATGAAGAAGAATTGCTTTCTGAAACATTGTCTGAAATTAGGAAATAAGAAAAATAGAAAGGAAAGAGGAAAATTGAAGACATTTACCAGACTCCTGAGCCTTCTTCAGAGGAAGAGTAAGTGCTTTCTAAAAGATTAGTTCATCTTCAAGAATAGTCAACTAAAGCAAAACAAAAAGGAAAGGGGAAATAGATCATAGAAAAGGGAGACATAAGCTCACAAGGTCTAAGAAGAAGCTCTAGATTAAAGGGAAAATTGAAGAAAACACAAATCAAAGGAGCTGAATTCATAGACCTGGGAGGTGAAACTCTAGATCAGTCACTAGAAAACACTCCACCTGATCAAAGTCCACAGTATTCTCCTCCTCCTTAGTTATATTTTGAAACTAGTCCAAGGAAAACAACTCCAGAAATTGATCAAACCCAGCAGAAGATGTATGATTTCATTGAATCATTGGAACAATAGAAAACTATAGCAAAACAAGGAAATTCATCTAATCAGCCATGTACAACTCATGAAACTTTGATTCAGTCATTGAAGAAAAATTTTTATGAGCTGGAAGTCTTAAACAAACATATCCAAAGGGAGAATGAAAGATTAAAAGAGCAAAACAAATTGGACAAAGTTATCCATGACAATACCATGCTGCATTTAGGATTATGGCATAAGAAAAATAGAAAACTGAAGAGGAAGAATAGGAGGTTGAGTAGAGCCCTCATCAATCTCAAGTACATATGTCTTATGATGAAGCCTAGAATGACATTGATAGCAAGAAAGAAGAAGAAGAGGTTGGATGTCTTAGCAGAAGTTTCAGAGTAGATGAATTGAAGGGAGAATAGTTACAATTTTGGTTGCATGAGGACATGCAACATCTTCACAATGGGGGTATGTTGAGCCCCAAAACTACCTATCTTCCAAGCATTTTCTTAAACCCTTTCTCTTATGTTTTCCCATGTCATTGCATCCTAAGCTATCAAAAGTTGTTACATGCTGATTTCAGGAATGTATTTGAGTGATTTTCAAATTATATCATTGTGTGTGCTATTTGATCTAGGTTTTGTTTCTCAGCTATGGAAAGTAGCCACTTTTCGCATCTAACTGGAAATTCCACAACCGTTTCCATTGTTTTGTAGGTTACAGGTGTCAGTAGGAGGAATGAAACACATGGGTAGTGCAGGAATTATCCACACATGGATGAGGTCCTATTTACTTAGCCAAATTCGGAAGGAAAGGTCCCGGTCAAAGGGAGGTCAATGGAGAGTTCTATGCCAACTAGAACTCTATTCTTACATGTAAAAGAAGCCTGAAGCCATTCCTGAACTCATGGATCCATTTTTTCCACTTGCATGCCATCTCCATAACGCAATCCAAAATCCACCTTGCATAGATTTACTGCTCATGGCAAGCGAGATACTGAATCCTTGGATTTTGACCTGTTCACATGTCCATCGTTGAAGAACTTCCTCGGAGATACAGTTATCCATTTTGTCTATAAATATAAGCGTTTGCAATGCAGATAGGATGTTCTTGATATTGTTGTTATAGTTTTATTTTTCTATTCTGTAACTGAGAGAAATATTACTCTGTTTCATAATACAAAACTCGGTTTTTCACATGTTTGTTTGAATGTGTTTTGAAGTAACAGTGTGCTAGTCCAAAGCTATGCAGAGGGCCAAAAACTGAAGACAGATTTGCAAGTGAAGTCGGGCCACCTTCACTTACAGTCCGATGTTGTCTCATATTTAGCTCCGCTTTGACTGGAGTGGTCCCGGTAGTATGAGTGCAGAAGGAAGTTTCTCTCTTTTAATGACACCAGTTTTGGTTTATGATCTTGGGCAGTTTACTCACATCGTCTATCTCAAGATCCTAGCTTGAACTAATGTTTGTTTACTCAATAAATAGTTACTAATTGATTTTAGGTAAATTTTATGTGTACTTTTTTAGTGTCTTCGGTAGGGGAGTTGACGTATGAAATGTGATGGGACTCTGACTCAAAAATCATGCAAAAGACAATGCTTAAAAAAAAATATTCAATTCGATGAAACAAGTTGTATTCTACAGCTGAGATTCTTTCACATATTCATATTTGTTCCATGCATCCTATTCATTATAACACATTCATAACCAACGTAAATCTTTCCAATTCTTTCTAACAACTATTTGAAACCAAAATAAAGCAGATTGTAACTAGCTTAGCAGAAGAATGAATAAAAAAATGTTGATTTTTCTTTGATAAAAAAAAAATTAAGAAAGAAAAAAAAACTTATTTCCTAAAAAAAATCCTTTAGGACACTGATCTTGCTAACAAAATGCAGCTGTAGATCCTTTTCAATCCATGTGTAGGATTCCCATCCCTTTGAGTTTACAGACACAGCTGTCTGTCAAGATTTGGAGGACTAACGCTCTGTAGCAGTGGCCACAGAGAGTTACTAGGTCCACTAACACCCTGTTTGTGAAGACACAGAGCTTTATAAAGCACTGTTTAGCATGATAACCTACGTTAGTGTGGGAAAAGAGCTCAAAAAAAGGCTTTTAGGATTAGATTAAAGGCTGAATTTATGAAGGAAAAATGTAGCAAGGTTTTAGTGGGTCAGAAAGGGAATGTAGAAGTATAGGGAGGTCTTATATGGAGAAGCAAACTGAGAAATGTCCAGGTGAACCGAAAACTAAATGTATAGTCCCCAACAGAGTCGCCAATTCTACTATAGGATAAAATGCATGGTGTATCGAGAATGGAGATACCCTCAAAGGTTTTCCCAGGACCTTTGGTAGACTGTAAGATTATCTGCAACTGTCACAAAGTTACATGCATGTCCATAAACAATAACTAACTATCAAAGAAATATAGATTGATTACCTCAAGCCTCCGTGTAGATTTGTTGGAGAGCACAATGCAACTAGGTGGAATTCCCTTGAGATGGCTCTAGATCAAGTCTTGCACATAGAAGAGACAAGTGTAATCACAGCATACAACCTTGATAACTAATACATGAATACATAAAAGACATCTAGCTACGCATGACTAAGCTACTCATGCTAAAAGGTATTGGATAAAGAACTAAATGAATGATAGTACCAACACCACGGAGTAGACAGTACAACTGTAGTTCTATATTAATGTCAAAAGAGTGATTACAACCATATGTTCCATCATCCTTCCCTTACCCCTCCAGCTTCTCTCTCTCTCTCCCTTCTTATGAACTTCTTATGCTTAGATTTGAGACTGTGCTCGAAAATCAAGTAAGCTATCCTTTCAAATGGTCTGACCTCTATGACCATAGCCCTACTTTTCTTATGTAGCAATTGATTTAGGGTTTCCAAGTTCCTCCGTGAGTCTCTTAAGGTAAAAGAAATGATGTTGCCACGCTTTTCAGCTCTTTCCCATTTTCCTCCTTCATTAGGATTTAGAAATCCCACAAATAGGTCGAAATTGAAATGTTTCCTTCCTTTTATGAGTAGATTTAGGAGGGAATATAGAGATATTTATGATTCAATTTGCTCTTTTGACCTGTAGATGCTCATTAGATTCCATTAATATTGTTCCCAAACTAACAACTAGAGTTAGTAGGGTCACTAATGCTCCCTTAGCCTTACAAAGAAGCTTTGTAAAGCAGGTTGTCAGTGTATAGCCAGCGTTAGTGTGGAAACAAGGCATGTTATCTTGGTCTTTTCTTCAGTTATCATGTCTTTCCCCTTTGAGCTGATGAGGGGGTCATTTTGTTGTATAACACTTAAACCTTCTACTATTAGGAGAAAGATATAAGGAGAGAGGGGATTTCCTTTCCTAATGCCTCGGGAAGGTGTAAAAGTTGGGGAGGGTGATCCTTTAACCATAATAGAAAATAACGTTTTGGAAATTAGTCACATCACCCAAGAGATCCATTTATCCTTAAAACCATAAGCATGGAGAGTGTGATAAAAATATTTCCAACTTTCCTTATCAAAATATTTAGACATATCGAGTTTAAAGAGCATACCAAGTTATTTAGATGATCTAAGTGAATGAATATTCTCTGGGGTCAGAATTATGTTGTCTAGAATTTGTTTACGCTCGACATAGCTTGTTTTTTCAAGTGAAATGATTGAGGGGAGAAGAAATTTGAGGTGGTTAGCTATAGTTTTAGAGATAATCTTGTATATTACATTACAAAGAGGCGCTCTAAGACTTAGGCATGAGGGATATGAAGGAATAATTGAAACTAGTGAGGAGTGAGGTAGTGCATCTTGCGTCTTCCACTACCTTCCAAACATCATGACCTAGAATTTTCCAGTATGATTTGTAAAATTCTACCATGAGTCCATCAGGGTGAGGGGCCTTATCATTGGGTATTCCCATGACTACCTTCTCCACTTCTTGGAAAGTAATCTCTTTCACAAACAGGTAATTTCGTTCTTAATAAATAAGTTTATGGATGTGTTGAATTACCTAGAAAATGTCCTTGCATCTATTTGGGATCGACTCTGTGAGAAGAGATTGGAAGTGACGAGATATTTCTTTCATTATCTCCTCCTGATCCTCCACCATTTGGTTATGTTGGTTGTTGAGGTGACCGATTTGATTTTGTTGTTGATAGTTGATCATCGATTTGTGGAAGAATTTGGTGTTTCTTGCCCCTTATTGTAATCATTTTACTCGAGATTTTTTTTTTTTTTTCCCAGTCATGGTTGATGACAGTAAGTTGTAATTCTTTCATCTCCTCTTCTAATTTTTTTTTTTCCTAAATGATGTTTCCAAAATATGTTATGTTCCATGCTTTTAATTTTGCTTGATGTATTTCAATATCCGCTAAAATAAATACATGGTGTTGCCCAAGATGGATGTTGATTCTATCCACCATTGTTCCATAATTATTAGAAAATTTGGATGGTGAATCTAGAATCCTTAAAATCTAAAAGCCCGATGTTTGGGTGACGATAACCAAAATAGATGAAAGGAGATCAATCAATGGTCTGATGCATGACTTGGAAGGATGAGTGCTTCCATGTTGATGCATTCCAATCGAAGAGGTTCTAAGTAATGGAATTAGTCAATTCTTGATTCCACTTGTTGGGATCCCCCTCTCTTGTTGTTCCAAGTGTTTATGACATTTGGGGTGGGTATATCCATAATTTTGTATTCTTCTATAAATGCATTAAATTTAGATTCATCTTCACCTAACCTATGTATTTCCCCTCTCTGTTCTTATAGAGAGTGGATCAAGTTGAAGTCTCCCCCAAAGATTCACTAGTTTGAGCCTACCATACCAGCCACAAATGTAAGGTTGGAGAGGAAAATACATTTTCCCATAGGAGAACAAGGACCATAAACATTTGAAATGAACCTCTATGAGAAGAGCTCATAGGTTGGAAGCAAGCAAATAGTATTTTGGGAAATGAGGAGTCTTTCAGGGTTATTGTAGAAGGATTCCAAAGAATGGCAGTACCACTTGATGCCCTAGTAGAGCATTGGGAGAGTATTTCACAATTCTTCTAGAAAGGTTGGATAGAGTGGCAAAGATTTTCATGCATGCATTTGGTCTCTTGAAATAGCATAATATACAGTTTTTCTCAAGAGATGAGATTCTTGAGAATTCTATGCTTGGTTTTTCCATTGAGGCCTCTAACATTCCATCAAAGTATCTTCATTATTGAGAGTTATTTAGAGAGTGAAACAAGGTGTTCATGGGATCCACTCAGTCAGGGTTAATTAGGAATTCACCAAGGTCTTGTAGGAGTTGGTTGTTGGTTTTCCTAACTTTCTTCTTGGGCTTTTAGGGCTAAGGGCTTGGTCCTTGTGAAGAAGATGAGAAATAGGGTCAAGGGAATTTACCTTGTAGTATGTTAAAGGGAAAATGTTGATGTCACATATATGATTAAGATACCATTTGGATATACTCTTTTGGGATGGTTGTTGGGTCCTTGTGTTCCCATTCTCCGACTATTTAATGGAGATCTACACTGATAACTTCTAGATCTAGGAGATCTTCTTCTTCCATGGGAATGGGGGTTTCCTTATCTTCTTTGTGGTGATGTTCTTGGTGCTCCAGATTTTGTGTTGTCATGGTCTCCTTTGTTGCATTGTGTTTTTCCTTGACTTTCAGCATGTGAAGAGGATTTTGGGGAGGTGGGGCTTACATATTTTCAATACTTTCCTTCGTCATTTGAATCACAGTAAAATGATCATTCTCTTGGGAAACTGGTTGATTTGGGTTTCCTCCTCCCTTTCTTGCATCCTTTCTTCTATTGGTCATTGTATTAAATTGATTACTTGAGGTATCTTGTTTTTTAGGGTCATTACCAGGATCTGAAGATTGAATTTGTCATGTTGGAAAATATCTGAAGAGGTGGATGTATTCATGGAAATGACAACAACATAATGGAATCTACTCATATTCAATTCATTGCTTCAAATAGGGGTTTGGATAGATCTAGGTAATCATAAAGTCTGGTATATGTTGTGTACCTTCCCTTCTTGGTGATGTCAAAGAGAGTTATGAATATTCCAATTTGTTAACTACTTGAGTCAAAATTTCCGGATCCCAAAACTCTTGAGGTAGTGATTAGAATTTAATTGAGACTAGGAGGAAGGTGAATTATTCCTTTTCTAGTTCAAAGCGAGGTACCCACGATTTCATGTAAATCCCTACTCCATTTAGGAGTAAGGCCCTTATTGAAATATAACATCTCGATCTTGAACATTGTTGAATATGACTACAAAGAAACCACGAGATCCTAGTTTTAGTTTTGTGTCTCCTTTGATAAGACAATTCTTCATGATCCATCTGATTAAGTGCTTTTGGCCAAGGTCCTAAGAATTTACATATAAGTGTGTTCTATTTTATATGTTCCATTGTGTATCCTATTTTGCGAGAAGGAAACACTAGCAAAGGAGGTTTAGTATTTTTCACATGAAAAGGTCTTGTGCGTATTGTTGATTGACCTACGACCATGTACATTACTATGGCTACATAATATTTCTTTCCTGGATCTCCAGTGGTCTACTTTCTGGAGCTCATGACATTCGATTGGGGATTCAATGCATCTACTATTTTTGTTTATGTATTGTTGGATCCATTGGTTCACATGATTGGTTACTAGTATGGATGGCCTATGACGACTCTTTCAAAGGAAGGGACACTTCCCCACCCCACTTCAATGCTTCCCCCCTCCTTCCATGGGGGTTCCATGGCAGTATGAGATGGTGCGTGATTGGTTTTCAGAACCTTAAGATGCAAGGCCACACATGTCTTTGAAAACTAGAACCAAATTCCTTTAAAATTTTAATAATAATATTGGAGAAATGAATGAATGGTTTTTATATTGAATTACACCCCAATTAAAATCAACCTTAATAATTAAAAGAAAAAAACTAAACTATAGGAGAGGGGAAAAAAAAAATTGTCCATAAAATGTAACCTCGCCACTAACCTTAATAATAAATAAATAAATAAATTAACTTGGCCACTAACATTAATAATAATAAAAGAAAAAAATGAATAAAACCAAAATCAAGGAGGAGAAAAAAAACAAAAAATTGTCAATAGAAAGTAATCTCGCCTCTAAGTTTGTTATCAAATGTTGCAGGAAAACACACCAGCAATAACAAAATTGAATCATGTAATAATGCCAAGTGAAAATAGTATCATAATATTTTCCCAATATCTTGAACAAGAGATTCACCTTATGTTGTTATTTTAATTGTTTGTTTATGAATGATTAGAGGTTCCTCCTCAGCCATTTCCAAATTAGTTATTTCTATTAACTTGCAAGTCAAAGCGGTTAAGACAGAATTTGATGTTGAGAGCCATTTTATTCTCTTTTTTAAAATATTATACCCCATACCCCATTAGTACATTGAACATCACTCACTTTGTTGCTTTAAAAATTCACTTAATTTGTTGGACTTTAGTTTATTTCAATATTCGAGGGAGCTATATTAGTGGTTTACCACAGGTATAATGGCAGTTGTTAGAATCCACGCTAAAGTATAAGACTAATCCAATTGAAAAATTTCTCTAATAAATAATAATAATAATAATGTAATAATAATAAAATAAATATTTTAATGGAAATCATTCAATTCAAACACCCGTTTCTCTGTTCTTTCAAATTTCTACATCTTTCCAACCATAATGAAAGAGGAAGAGGGCATGCAACGAGCTACCCAGACATGTTAAGCATATACATATCAACTATTTCCATGTCATTCAATCTCACCATCACTCAATGACATTTATGTTTATCATTCTTCTAGAGTTATTTAATCCAATAAACAAGAAGGGTTTTGCACATCCTTGTTGTATGAAGCCCAATCTATATGTGAATTTATAAATGGTAGCTGGTAGCTAAGAGCTTTGTTAACATTTTTTTCATGTGGGTACTGAAGTAGATATACCCATAAGGAACTATTGATGATGTTGGACCTTCCAACATTTAGGGCGTCTCCCTGGTAAGAAGTCCGAATTAGACCTCACACCATTTGGAGTAGGATCCCCATCTGGAATATGACCTAGCTGTCGAAGCAGTGGGTTTTAATGATGTGCCTTAGTTGCAATAACAAATATAATGGTGTCTTAATGACTTTATGGAAATAAGTGTGTGACTTTGCAGAGGTTCAAGTGCAATTCATGAATGGTTCTAACATGACGAAGGGAAAGTAAGTGAGCCCCTTGGAATCCTGTAATAGTACGCAACTTGAAAGGAACAAACGAACATAAAAGGCATCATAAGCTAGCCCTCAAAATAGTTCACAATTTAAACATGATGAAAATATACAACAACACACATTAAACAAGATTCATACTAATGAAAATGAAATAGTTCATAAGCATTAACATAAATGAAATAACGTGGTTGCTCCAAGATTTTATTAAAGTCACATCCCCCAACATACATATACATTTGATGAACCACTAGTCACAATAGTGGAACATGAAGACAACACATGTTACTCCAAAGAAAGATACTCCCTCTTTGCTATGGAGAAGCCAAGGCTCAAAACTCCCAAGCTCTTGATCCTAAGCCAAAAGCCTAGCCAAAATATTGGCTCCCAAAATCCCTTTACATGAGTTATGAGGACATTTTTATAACAAAATGGGTGATTATTCATCTCCCTTTTGTGACTCTTGGACTTCCCTCAAGACTTTCAACTTCATTACAAAATGACTCTTCACATTCCACAATTGACACTTGGAATTTCACTTACAAATTAATTACAAAAGAATATTATAATATACTCGTACCCATATAGGAAAAAATTGGGTAGAGCCAACTAGACAACCTAATAAGAAAAAGAAAGTTAAGCTTGAGCTTGGGGAAACTCTCGCTTGTCCACCTCGACTTGCAGCTCCTCAGTCACATAGTGGTGCCAAGCCTTGTAATGTGCGATTACTTCCCCAAACTGTGTGATGGGATTAGGCTGGAAGAAGGCTGTAGCCTCCATTGCATCTGGGTAGATTGATTTGGAATTGGTTTATATTTCATTCTTCAACAGGAGAAACATGGTGATGATATGGACATGGCCAACAATGTATTTTTGAATATTGTTGCTATTCACCTTGTTGTGGTACACAACAACCCCCCATTATCTTTAGACTTAGGAGAAAGAATAATTAGAACCCTTTAAAATTTTTAGGATAGAATCCTTCCTTGTTTAGATAGAATATGATAAGTTTTATATTTACACTTTGATTTTTTAATAAAGCAAGAATGCTTATGAAAAGGGCATAAAACCTTTTAGGAATCCTTTTATATTTTTAGGAGAAAAATTACAAGTCTAATGAATCCCAAAATCATAACAAATAAATAAAAAACCCATAAAATAATTGGTCTTATTAAAAGGTACGCATGGTATTGGTGGTTTCAAAGAATAGCACAATGCAAAATGCCGAAAAGCTGATAAGCTGATTGTGAAAAGTCGAATTGTGAAATGCTATTAAGCCAATTGCAAAAAAGCTGATATGCCAAAATGTGAAATTCCAAAACCAATATTGCAATCCAATAAGAGACAATATCGCATTCTGTTAATTGACGGATGCCGATATCACATTTTGTTAAACTCTAGTATCTCGCTAATATAGATCCCACACCTATATACTTTTCAGAAATTGCAAATTGCTAAGCTATGTTGATATCACCCGATACCAAAAACTGATAAAATATTTTCCGATACAATGACAGGTGTCAGCGTTATGTGAGAAAACATTTGGAAATTAAATGACCACTCTGGGTAGTTCTAATTTAGAGGTTTTCTGATGATTTGTAATAATTTTGAGTTAATGTGAAAGGATTTCCATAAAACTGGCATTGAATTGATATGAATCTTTGCATCCTTCGAAGCTCTTTCTCCTTATCTTGGTTTGTTTATTTACATGTAAATTCTAATAAAGAGAAGTTAAAGGACATGTCTAGAATAATCAAGGTGAGGAGGAAGTTTGTAATACAGCAAGAACTAGTCTTGACCCTTGAAGAAGTGGCTAGGATGTCTACATTGTTTACAGATACTACATGCACTGATGTAGGTTCTGCCTCCTAGGACTTGTTATAAAAAAAATTCAGGGATTAAAATCTGAGAATAATTGTGAAACAAACTGCTACTATTAATGATTCTCCCCCAAGTGACAATGCTGCATGAAATGATGTGTCCAATTCATTTATTCACAGAATTGTTTCCTGTTGCACGATTCTACAACATACATATATGGTGAGATGAAATGTCGACCGTCTAGACATTACGAACAAAACATTTATAAATATGAGAAAGATAATTATTGGGTCTTTTAAAGCTTAGGATTTAAGGAAGATTTATCATCTACCTCAACCTCAGACAAAATATGGTACACAATTTGTCCAAAAATTCATGAAAGAGAATCTGAACCTTGTGGAACTGATTAAAGAATGGAGAAGGGACCTGAACAAATACAAGTGAGAGGGCGGGGGTATGTATTCAAGAGCCTCTGTTGTTGGCCCATTCTTTTATATTTCTGTTATGTTATGTCGCCTCTATGGTTATCCAAATACGCATAAATTCTCTAAAGAATGGGTTCCATTGATAGAAGCCTTTGTTTATGGCTATATCATGGATCGGGCAACTATATTATCCAACAATTTTACCACTCAAATCTATATTACAGGAAAAAGTGCAATGTTCTTGAAAGAACAACTCCTCCTTTCTTTATGAGTGCCTATGTCATGGATGCAATTTGTTTTTATTGTGATTTTCCATCTCTAGGGTGGATATGGACAGACCAATTTCCTAGTCCTATATCTGTTTATCTCGATATCATTTGGGAAACCAAATACCATGCTCACTTCAACCAAATCTACCATGAGCTCATGCTCCTTATCCACCAAGAGGCCTTTGGTAGAAAATCCCCTAGACTTACTGCAAAAGCCAATAAAGACCTAAAGCCTATAAGAAAGTGGTTTGAGGAAGAGTCATTCACTTACATTAGAGTTTTTGGTAGTGTTTCCCATCCTCATCTTTTTCCCCTTTATGTCCCAGATAAATTGTTGGCTAAGGAAGTCACTTATCAAACAATTGGTAAGGGATTAACTAAAGTACTTAAAGATTCCAAGAAATGTAGCTAGGCATGTTTTTCCATCTCCTACTGTACCCATGGCTTACAAAATTTCAAGCATTCCTTAATTTAAATTGAACAATTAAAAGGCTTCAGTTTTCCAACCATACTAAACAGGCCATATGACCCTCATGGCTTTGTGAAAGATGTTACAACACAGGCTAAGCTCAATCCGTTTTCAAGTGAGCCTGATGAGTTTGATGATTTGTTTGAAATGGTTCCAGAATATTATATGGTAGAGAAATTAGCAACAAACTATCCAAGTCTTGATGAATGAATTAGATTCAATCAATATCATCAGTGAAGAATAACCCATTTTCCAAAATTACTTTTAAATAAATTTCAAAAGAACTCAAAAGTTTCAGATGCATCAACTTCCTCTTCAAAACCTCCAATTATTTCCCAAGTCTTCGAAACATATACTATAGTTGTTGAGCAAACAAGTGAAATTAAAGAGGATAACAAATTAGATGAATTATGGGAGGAGTTCAACCGTTTTTTGACAACATATGAAACTTGGGTTACAGGTATCTTAGTCGATATACAAGAAGAGTAAGTTACAGTCAGTAGAGAGACAAAACAGGTTCCAGAAACTACAAGGAAGACCTTTTTTACTGTTGAGGCTTCCCAAGGGGATACCATTCCTAAAATTCCTTAGAATAACATTAATGATGAGATTGTCAATCAATCAACTCTGGCCGGTGATATGGAGATAATTCTTACGTTTCCTACTATCGAGATAGTCCTCAAAATTGAATAAATCCCACCTTTGGACATATTTTACAGTCAAAAGCATAAAGAAGTAACGAACAGGTCAAGGAATAAAATAAATCTAGAACAATCACAAGTTCTAGTTACAAATGTGAATCCTTTTCAAGTTATTGGGAAAGGAGCTCAAATAGCTCCTGATGAGGAATTGAACAGATTATCTTAGTTTGTAGGATCTTATGTTAGTTCTACCATTGATAAAGCTACAAAAATACAACTGCTAATGAAAGAAAAGGATCAAATGATTTTTCACTTAGAAAAAACTTTCTAGATTGAAAATAAAGTGATTGAGCAACAATGGCAAGAAAATCTTACTAAGTTATAGAAAAGATTTAATGATTTAAAGATACAATTTGAATCTGAAGTAATGGACAAGGATGAACATATATTGTAGTTGCAACAAAGGATAAACCAACTGAGGGAAAATCTAGATATAAATGAAGTCCGCAAGGAAGCATCAGAACTAAACATACTCCTAACAAAGCAACAAACTCTCTTCTGTCACAAATTGTCTTTAAATCATGATTTGTCAAAGACCGACGATTCTTTAGTAAACTAACAGTCTGATTTGAGGAAATTTTATGAAGATATCGACCAGAAAATCACTGAGTATATAGATTGGCAAGACAACGCTCAGGGAATATCACATGATCTTCTTCGGATTGAAGAATCACAAAAGGATATTGTTTTTGGTGACTGGGACATCAAAATGAAATGGGTAGAAATGGATATTATCAGAGCCAAAAATCTCGCCTCAAATTTCACCAAATACATCACAGATACCTTATTGCAAGCCAGTCTAATTCAAGAATGCCCAAAGGACACCTTGCGAGATGCCAAAGCTTTAAAAAAATATTGGCAGGAAACATCTAAAAAGAAAGTTCGAAACATTCAAAGTTTATCACAAGCGAACCTTGAAAGTTATTGTCATTTTCTAGTGAAGCCTCATAGTCAATGGCTCGTGCTGAGGTGTCTCTCGAATGCAACAATACAGTTTCTTCTAGTGCTTGGTGATATAGTGTTTATAGGACAAATGCACATGAAACCAGTACATTCCCCTAGCTGAAGCCACTCACAATCTCATAAAGAAGATGAAGAATCAATCTAGAGCATAATCCTGAGTTCTTGTTGCAACAAATCACTAATTTAACTATCCTTTATCTTAGCTTAGTTTGTTGAAGTTTTTTTTAAGACTTTTATGTTAAGTTTACTATTTTGTAATATTAATAGGTTATTTAAACCCCTTTCATGCATTTAGAAAGGGGTTCAGAATGTCAAGAAGACAACTTTGAACTTTCACTATTATTTGATCCAAAGTTATATAATTAATAAGATGAGCCTGGAAGCTATCTTTTTAATAAGCAGAGCACTAATGCATCAGGTACTATTATCTTTGTGATACCATTATATATTATTTAATTAGATAATAAATCTCTTATGCATTATTTTGTTATATAAATGCTTTGAAAACAATCAGTCATTATCATTATTGATGTGCAAGATTGAATGATTTGTGATTATGTATCAGATAACAAGATCTTTTTATGTTATTTGGTTTTAACTAAATAAATAAATTAACTATTTAATTAATTAATTTTATGATATATGCTTTCTTGTCATCAAAGTATTGATTGATTTATATTGTTATTTACTTTGTGAAATCTTTCTTTGAATCATATACAAAGATGTACTATCCTGGGAAATAAGTAGAATAAGTTTACTTAGTAACTCTATCATTAGCTATAAAACGACTTTATCACTTTTTACTATGTTAAATCTCTTTAAAATGGGAAACTGGTCCCTTTATACCCAGTTGGACCCACCAATTTCAACGGAAATAGAGCTTCTTTAAGCTCCCGATCGGGTTGTGTTTCTTAATGTTGAGCAGCCAACTTCCAGTGTTCAATATTTTTGGCTCTAGAAGGAGAGCCCCTAACTTTGAATGGAAATAAAGTCTATATACCAAATCAAAAGGTCATCTGAAGAGTCATTCACACTTACAATCTCTCCCGACTTCCAGATCTCACTTGAAATCTCCAACCCTGAGATTGGAAGTGGTAAACAAATCTCCTAGTACACACCCTAAGACAACCAATCAACCTCCTTGATAGGATTTACTTGAAGTTCAGACTTTAATTGAGAAATGATAAGAAATCTTTATTTCCCAAGAAAAGTCTCAACATGTTGAGTTATCTAAAGGTAGTGTCTCCTCATCTTTTGCCACTTCACGTATTTTGACTCGTTCTCAAAGTGAGAAATTCAGGATAACTCCATTCGAGTTTCCCTTATCTTCCCATTGAAGAAGGACCCAAAAGTTTTAAGTCCAATTATCCATTAGTGATATTTTGTCTTCATCTCCACCAAAAACACCTTTATTTTATTCCACCTCATTAGCTACTTCTCATCCAACCCATCCATTCATCCCTATCTCCCATTCACAAACAACATGCACTAGTTCAAGTAGGGCTAGTGCAAGGGCTACTTATTCCACACAGTCAACCTCTTCCACTATTACAACCTCTTCTATTCAAATTCCCATAATGGAAAGTAGGCAACAAAACGCACCAACAACTAGACCATGGACTAGTCCTAGAGTTGTTCAAATGGAAGCACCTATCCATCGTCTACCTAAGCATCCAGAAAGATGGTTACAAAAGTTTAATCCTGACGATGAACTTCATGCTGAAGAAAATCTCCATAGTTTCATGGAATAAGTTTGGTGATGGACGATGGAATAAGTTTGGTGATGATCACACAACTGCTACTTTATTCAATAATCTATCTAATGTTAAAGCCAACCCTAATGAGAAAATCAAAGATTTCAATTCTAAGTTTAATAAATTATTAAATAAATTTCTAGATACCTTTAAACCTGGTGTTGATGTTCAAATTGAATGGTATATTTCTCCTCTTCCTTCTAATATCCCAATTTTTGTAGTCAGAGCTAATAAATCCACTTTAGTTGATAATATGAAAGAGTCAATAGCTGTAGAAAAAAGGATTCTTGCCTTAGAAAATAAAATTGCTAAAGAAGAGATGAAATCTAAGAAAGTGAGTTTAAAATAAGAACCAAAGAAGAACACTCCTAAATATCCTTTTGATCTTGAAGAATTACAAAACGTTCTTAAATCCATGTCAAATGACATGGTAGATATCAAAAACAGGTACCTGAGTCTTCTAAAAAACCGTTTCGATCTTTTAGGAGATCCCAAACAATAAACCCTCAACCTTATAATGTCATATCAAATGTTGAATCTGATCAAGAAGAGGAAGAGGAAGAAACAACATTATCTGTCGATGAATTCCAAGAAGAGGAAGATCTATATGAAGCACATGGATTATGGGATTCCATCCTCACTATGAAGCATTAGTACAAGGATTGTATAAAGTGATAAATCTTGGTGTTGAATATCTTCAGGTCCTTAGTGATTCTGAAATCATTATAAAACAATTCAGAAACAATATCCATTGTGTTTCAAATCACCTTAGGCATTATCAATCCTTAATTCAAAATCTTACTTCACATTTTATAGCATTCATTATTTCTCGAATACCTAGAATACATAATGCAAGTGTTGATCTTTGGGCCAATGTTACGTCTAAATTAATCCCATATGAATATTTTAGTCCAGACATATTTTCTATAGAGTTGATTTTTCACTCATCCATTCCTGATAATGTCACCAATTGGTGAGTATTCAATGATGATAAAGATATCCTAGACCTTTTAACATGAAAAGAATCCTATCTTGACCAAGTAATTGATGAGGATGAACATGATTCTCAATTGAATAAATTAAAGTGAAAAAATGCTCTGCCAAGGGAAAAAATGCTCATTCCTCTACCAAAGGGACGAAAACTTGTTAGATGCAAATGGGTTTACAAAACCAAGTATGGACCAGATGGGAAAGTTGATAAACATAAAGCTCGTCTTGTTGCTAAGGGATTTTCACAAGTTGAAGGCATTCACTATACTAAAACCTTCTCCCCTGTTGCCAAAATGAACTCTATCTGCCTTGTTCTTTCCCTTGCTGCCTCTTTCAAATGGGAAGTCCATCATATGGATGTCAAATCCGCCTTCTTGCATGGGGACTTGCATGAAGAAATCTATATGGAACAACCTATTGGGTTTATACACAGACTCCAGTCTTGTATGTCGGCTTAAGAAATCCCTTTATGGTCTCAAGCAAGTTCCTCAGGCTTGGTATGCCAAAATGGATAGCTTTCTTTTAGAATCTGGCTTTTCTAGGTGTCATTCTGAAAATACTGTCTACACCAAGAAAGTGGGCAAGTCTCTTATCATTTTTGTTCTTTATGTTGATGATCTTCTCCTCACTAGTAGTGATCCCAACCTTATCAACCATGTGAAGTCCAGCCTTAAAAAGAAGTTTGAAATGACAGACTAGGACACTTACATTATTTTCTCAGTCTTTAAGTCTTGCAATCCAAGGAAGGTATTTTCCTCTCCCAATCCAAGTATGCCTGTGATCTTCTACGCCATTTTCACATGGAAGATTGTAAGCCACCTCCTTTTCCCTTTTAGATTGGAGTCAAACTTTCAATCACTTGTACTTCCCCTGAAGTTGATGCTACCTTATATCGTCAACTTGTAGGAAAACTTTTGTATCTAACCCATACTCGTCCTGACCTTTCCTTTGTTGTTGGCCTTGTTGCTCGGTTTATACAAACCCCACGTGAAAGTCATTGGAAAGTAGCTAAAAGAATACTTCATTATGTTCGAGGTACAATTCAGTTTGGAATACATTATAGTGTCGGAGCATCTCCTCTATTGGTTGGTTTCATTGATTCCAATTCGGCTGGTGACCCTGATGATCAGAAGTCTACTGTCAGATATGTGTTCATTCTTGGTTCAAGACCTATTACATGGGCTTGCAAGAAACAAGGTTCCATTTCTCTTTCTTCAGCGGAAGCAGAGTATCGTGGTGCCATAGAAGCTAGTAAGAAAGCCTTGTGGCTTCGACAGATTCTATCAGAGTTTGGCCTTCAGCAGCAACATCTTATCACACTTTGGTGTGATAATCAAAGTGTCATTCAACTATGAAAAGATCCAGTCTAGCATCAGCGTAGAAAACACATAGAACTACACATGCACTTCATCAGAAAGCTCATTCATGACCATGTTCTTGAAGTGCAATATTGTTCAACAGATCATCAAGTTGCAAACATCTTTACAAAGGCTCTCACAGAGGCAAAGTTTACTAAACTTCTATTTATGGTTGGAGTTTAGGAAGTTGTCAGTAAGGGGGGATAGGCTCTAGTGCCTCCTTCCTTCTCCTATTGTGTCATATTTGTAAATCCTTCAATTCTATCCCAAGTTGTTCTTAAGGGGGCATGTTAGGATATTCCAACACATAGGAATAGTTTAGTATAACTTGGTCTAGTATAGAGTTAGGTAAAGTGTTTTTCTTTACTATGTACATTTGTAAATTACAATCCGACGATCACGATATGTAGTTATCCGACGGTTCATTCTCTCCTCGGTATTATCGACACTTGATCCGTGGCTTAACACCTGATTGGTCCATGAATTATATTGAAAGCGTATGGAGAGTCATTTGTAGGTTAACCGTTCACGAGAGAAGCTTATGTAAATTTTCATTCGTTTATTAATAAATAGCCTGAAGTGGCTGCGTTGGCTCAGGCCGTGGACTGTTTCCCTCTTTGAGGGTTTTAACCACGTCAAAATATTGGTGTATTGATCTGTGATCTGTTTGTGAGCAGTGTCCTTTGGTGTTCTATTTGAGGAAATTACCCTGTAAATTCCTACACGGATCTTTGTTAAATAAATCAATAGCCAAATAAAGACTACTCTATTGTTCCAGCCATAACTGCTTCAAGTGGTCCAAGATCTGCAAATTCCATTTGGCTATGCTTTTTCTTCTCTAAGTTGTATTAAGCATGTAACTAAGTTTTCTTTTGAGGGTTCGTGGTTCTATCAAACTCAAAAACAACTCCGTGTGGGTTTCCTTGTGTGCGTTATTGGTGCCCCACTTTTGTTGCAAGGAGTGCAGCAGGTGGGGTGGCAGCCCCCCTTTGGGGTATTGGCCCCCTGTATGGGATCTAGGGTTAGCGGCTCAAGAATTTGTTTTGGACCCCATATTAGGTGGGCCAACCTAACTATGGTTTTGTGCATCAGGGTTTACAATTTTAGTCATTGAGGTCTCAATGACCTAGGTAAAAGTGTGTGAATGGTGAAAGATCATTGGATTTCTGTCAATTTATTAGGCTAGAGTAATGCAGATTAAAACCGAAAAATCTCTACTTTTCCTTTGTCTTCTTTAGTGTGTTAATATTTAGGC
Organism: Pinus taeda; assembly: GCA_000404065.3. Classification (NCBI taxonomy): domain Eukaryota; kingdom Viridiplantae; phylum Streptophyta; class Pinopsida; order Pinales; family Pinaceae; genus Pinus; species Pinus taeda. The sequence goes on from APFE030270547.1 coordinate 46,650, forward strand.
ATTATAGCAATTGTTCTAGTTTTCAGATCTAACCCTATATGACATCAGTAAAATAATACACATTACATGATGTCTCAGTGTCTGATAATGTTCATGACATGATATAACATGAATAGAATATAATAATGTGTATTACATGATGGCTAATGTATCTTATTTCAGCCTGCGTTACCTTGTGACCAGGATTGTAATCCTCCATTCTAAAGGTATAGAACAACTTTTTAGTTATAGAGTTGGATGGGGAAATAATGATTTTGTGCTTCCCTTGCAAACTTGAATCCGTTGCACTAGGCCTGTCAGACCCCACATTGTCAGGTAGAGGGTTGTAGGAGCTCACTTGTGCAAACAAACAAACCAACACCGCAAACACAAGTGAAGTTCACTCCAAAATTGCACTGAAATGACTAGCGATTAAGGGGAAATATGAGGCAAGGAATCCACAAAATCCAAAAACTAGAAATTGTTTGAGGAGATAACAATTTCAATATATATAAAAGAATAAACCAAATAGGATAGAACAAACCCTAACCCTTTTTCATCTCATTTATATGTTTTTTAATCATAGAACAAACGCTAACCAATTTAATTATGTTTTCTTTATCAAGGTAGAACAATATTTCTATTAATGGAACATAACATAGTAAAAGATATATCTTAAATATTAAAATAATAACAACATATTATATTGAAAATAGATAACTTAACCACCACATATTAAGGTTCTTCCCTAAAAGAGTTAAATATCTTTAGAAAAGTCATATCTAATCCATATAAATATGGAAGTTAATAGCGCTATATCGCAAATTTAACAACATCCAATGTCCATGGTCACTACATATTGTGTACAGAATCCTCCTGCACCATTACTTAGCATATGCTTTCTCTATATCAACATTTAGACAAAAACACAACACGTATTCGCCATATACTATAAAGTTGAACAGGTTGCAGAACAAAATGCAGATCCTCCACTACTGCAACTTGTTTTATTTATATCAACCTTCCTCTGCATACATCAATCATGGAAACTCATATTAGTAATGTTAAGTTCAAAAAGTAAGATCCTCAGAGGATATGCAACTTTTACTAATATTGTCCATCATTGCAAATTGCATGTAAAACAGGCCAAGTACATTACTAAGATTGTACATCATTTTTTCTGGTAATACAGACAAGGGCATTGCTAACACTGTACATTCTTTTCTGGTAATACAGGGGAAAGAATAGCTAATTCTCTATACAGACGAAGACATAGCTAATATTGTACAACCTTTTCTAGTAATACATATGAAGGCATTGCTGACACTGTACATCCCACTGAAATTACTAACACTGGTTAGTTTGCAAATGTGAAGGCAATACAAGCACAATAAATAGTCCAAAAATACATTATTCCAGCATTCAAACATACAAACTAAACAACACTACTCAATATCCTGGGCTAAGATGGATTTAGAATGGCTTAGCTACTTGCACATAACAACCAACCAGTTCTCATAATACTAATTTTCTTGTCCTTTCTATTGATAAACTTACAGAAATGATGCTACTTTCAATAAAGAGCTTGAAAGACAACATCAAGTAAATTGTCTCTCACTCATGTGAAATCGTGGGTCTTTGTAATATTTCCCATACTAACAGAATTGCTTTTTTCAATATCCTGCTTTCCTCTTCAAGGTGGCTCTTTATCCAACTCTACAAAAATGAAAGTTGGGTCTCCTCATCTACCACAGCAAGCCTTCAAAAGTTAAAATCATAGTTCAATATATTAGTGAAAACTCAACCATTATCATCGAGCAATGAACAAAAATGAAAGTTGGGTCTCCTCATCTACCACAACAAGCCTTTAAAAGTTAAAATCACAGTTCAATATATTAGTGAAAACTCAAACATTATGACCGAGCAATGAACACTTGTTACTATAATAATGAAATGCATGCCTATAAGATTACATGAATGAATGCAACAGTTGTCTTGACTCAATACATTAGTGAAAACGCAAACAATATGGCCAAGCAATGAACACTTCTTACTATAATGATGAACTGCATGCCTATAAGATTACATGAATGAATGCAACAACTGTTGTGAATCAATCAATTTCTGTAAAAACCCATCTCGAATATAGATTGAAGTCTAGGGAATAGATCTAAGTTTGTAAGAACCTATCAATCTCAAGCTTTTAATCACTCCTGTACAATATAAACATGGGAAGAAAAGATATAGACTTACCATATGACAAGATAAGAATGAACTGTTGCAAAACTAAGTCAAATAAAGTCCTTTGATTTGGTTATTACTGATGAAATTTGTATTTATCTCTCTTTTGTATTCTCTATAAAAACCTTCCAAACCAGTCTTGAGAAGATGGTTTCCATCATCCATGTTTCTCATGATAACACACATGGAAGAGATCTAACATTTTCTAAAAAAAAGTATTCCATACAATACTTGAAGAATTCAAGGGCCATTCTATTTTCCACCTATTTTTCTATATGAAAATCACTTCGCACTTGAAAAAGGAAACTCCATCAATGAATATTTAATACATTCACCACCAACCCTAAAGAACATAGGAGACAATACATTTCAATATTCCTCCACACTCTATGCCTTACTCGTTTCCTCACAATAAATCCTTACTACCATGACATCTCCTCCTGAAAGTATGTGTTGATTTTCATAAATGAGGTTCATGCACTTTATTACAAAATAATAAAAAAATATTTTGTAGATTTATTATAAATATTAATTTAACTTATATACTTTTAATACTAATTGATTTATGCATAAAATCATTGATAGTAATTGATTTGCTTATTTAATTATGTCTATAGGCATGCTTATTTTGGAATACAGTCTCCATAATTTCAATTTGATTATCAATAATTAATAGGTGGATGGTAAAGATTTAACCTCCATTGAATATTCTAAAATATTCTTAATAGTTATACCCTTTCACCATTTTAATTAAATTAATTAATTGAAGACAAGGTTGTATGAACAAATGTCATATGAAATGTCTTGAAATTTAGTCTTGTTGTTTTTTATTTTTATCCAGTATAGGTTGAATTGGATATAGATGCAAGAGAAGTTTGCATATTTCATTAAAAGAGAATCAAGGGAATACTTCCTACACAGTCTTGAATTTCATTTTGCATCAGTGATATACAATACATGCCTTCACCTCTTAGTTGGGGTTTAAGGTTATTTATGAAAGTAAAGATTTTGCAAGATTTCAATTCTTTCTTCCAAAGTAATATTTTGTTTGTATTTTTTTTTTTTTACTTCAATGTCATCTAGAGTGCCTTTCCTTGTTTATCACCTTCAGTGGGATAGGTTGCTTATACTATCTTTATGTAGTTGAGTGTCCAAACATATTGGTAATGAAGTTATGGTCTTTGTGAAAGTTAGGGCTTCATTGCATCTTAAAAAAACATCAACACCACCAGAGAACCATCACATTCAATGAAGGATCCATACCTACATTCACCAACCATCCATTTCCAAACTACGAAGCTAGCCAATTCCCTAGAAGGGTATAAAACAAAACTAGAGTTTAAGTACAATGTTTAAATTGCTAAGCATTCCATAGAAGTGTATTAAACAAAAATAAAGTTGCAAGTACAAAACTAAAGTTGCAAGTACAATGTCGAAATTCCTAAGCATCCCCTCAATTGACATGTTGCAACTCAAGAATGTGACATGGGAATGGGAAAATCTAAATAAGATGCAAAGATGTAGCAAAAATAAAATCCTAAAGTTGTATAAACTAAAGTTAATTTAGGGTGCCTAAGATTATATTTTTTTATTAATTATTGAACTAATATTGCATATAAATCTCATAAAATTCAACCAACTTCTAATTCAGGGCTCTGATCTCTAAGTTTGACTTTGGGTCATTAACATGGTGATGCCCTGTCTCAACCACTAAACTGCAGGCCAACAAACAGAAGACTGCAAAATGTTACAATCATTACCATAGTAAACCCAATGACTCAACACACAAGAATTTATGCTTTAATTGAAGAGCATATTCCTTACCATATCCACAAAAAATAATGCAAGGTAGAAAACATTATACAGAACATAATCTTTGTTATTATAACTTGTAGCATTATTCCAACCAACAAAACTATCTGAACATTTTGGAAGATCAAATGGAAATAAGTTTTGAAGAATTCAATCGAAAAACATTCAAGACCATTGGCTCACATGATTAATGGTACCATGTCCTATAAATATAATATTTTTATTCACTTACAATTAAGGGAGAAAACAAGATCCAAAAGAATGTATACCACCCTGCTCAGAAGGGGAATGTTAGTTTAAACAATTGTGGATATGTAGAATGAAGACTTTGGGAAGAAGGGTAGAGTACTGAAGATTTACCATTCACATGAAGAAGCATAAATATTATAGAAAAATCACATTATTTACCATTCACATTATTTTACACGTCTAATTCACATTGAGTTGGATTACACCTGACTTCTTTACAATGCAATTGACACACACAACCCTTGATTTCCACTATTCCTTTCTCTCAAGATTAGATCGGAATATCATGAACTACTCAAGTTCTACAGATAATCCAAACATCTTCAACCTAAGGAGGATCCAGAAGTAAACAACCTCGGTGTAATTACTATTCAATGCTAAATAATTTTATTGCCATGATTATTCTTGTTGTTGGGAAATTTTGCTAGAATCATTTTGCCTATATGTTTTTGAATGTCCTGTTCACCACTTCTATATGAAGAAAAAAATGTACAACAATTTTCCTTTTAAAGGTACAATCTCACGCAAGGTGGTACTTGTTAGAGCCTAAATCTACCTCAGGCTGAGAAAGGCAGGTCTAGAGTAACATCAAACCACGCTTAACCTGGCAGCTAGCCCTACCAGGTCGGGAGAGGGCTCTCTCCTTGTCAATCTCAAAGAAAATATGGCAAGTAAGGCTTGATATGACTGATATAAATACTAATTTTAGGCTAGGTATATGGTCCGAGAAATTTGATTGATTTTAATGGTTGGTTGCTGGATTAGATGAGGAAGGCAACTTTTATCTGGGAAATCCACTCAGGAATATGGTCATGTTCTATGGGGTAAGGTAGACATGTGTTTATCTACTCACAATGGATTTGAGATGGTAGAGTAGACAATTGAGGAGCTGAGGAGGGAATAAGAAACTATGAAACCTCTTCAAACAGTGAAAACATTGAAAACTAAATGCATTCCCAAGACAAAGCACTATAAATCTAGTGTATTTTGTCTATTCATGATGCAAGGCTGGCCTCCAAATCTATCGCCTGATGCAAGCCAAGCCTGCAATACCCAGGAACCCCATAAATTGCTATTGTATTAATCCTCCTTTGCAATCAATTCACCAGCGTTCTAACCAGCACTGCAGCCCACAAATGTAATAGCGCTCAGCACCATAAGATTATAAAGGCAATTGCGCATATTATTCACGGTATACGCACAGCTCCACACCGTTTTTCTCTGCCTTCGTGTGAAACTTAAGGAATTCCACCTTGGCATATTTATATAGACTCTGCCATAGAGTCCGCCATGGCTCCCCTGTTTATCTTAGAAAAATGTTTATCAGTCGTCGCAGAAGAAGCTCTGCGCTATTCACATGGACAACACTCTCCTTTAAAAGCTTACAGACGAAAATCACTTCCTTTGATTTCGTAGCTCACATAAGTTTACCATTAATGAAACAACTAATGAGAACAAGGAAACGCTCGTATACTAGTTCTGAATTCGATCCAACAAAGCGTATAAGAATTCACCGCTTCAATCGCTAGAAAACACGCTAATCTTCACCCTGTCCTGTATGTTATTGCCACAATAATTAGATACACAGTTATCAATTAAATTCTGGGTACATAGTAACATCTTAGCCTGAGTTTCAGAAGTTTAAAATCAAGATCTTATGGGTTGACGAGTAAGTGAGCCCAGTATCATCCTCATTACATCGGAGTATACATGAGACTAAAATTCAAAGTCCGTCCAAAGGTTTTGCACATCGACATTGTTTACAGTCTTGCAGCCAGGCAGATCCATGAACCCAGATGACTCATGGAACCCTCAATCTTGGAAAGGCAGGGACGTTATCAATTGAATTCACGCCCATCACTAATGATATAACGATGAGATCGCAGATGCATCCAACGTATCAATGAAAAGAAAATAGTCTAACTGTTCTAACACTCACAGTAAGGTATCGAGCGAATAATTGCTACAATTCAACCTCTAAATACACAATGCAATCCATTATTGAATGCATGCATTTACACTAACAAAAATTCATGGAACTCTTACAAATACCGAGAGGAATTTTCATTCATAATGCTTCTGGAACGCCTCCTCTCTCCTCCTCCTCCTTTGAGAGCTCAGCTGCCCCTTTATTTAAAATAATAATGGATATGTACAAATAGATCTTCTCCTTTTCTCCTAGGAAAAAACACGCTTTTTCCCTTTTACACAATGATTTAAAGCTGGAAGCTTTATTCCCTGATTTTATCCTAATTTTAACTAAAAAAACATAGAAATTCTATCCAACTTCTCTTTCCTAAACTATTTTTCCCATATCCTTTAGAAAAAGAATATTTACATAACAAAATACTAAAATTTATCACACCCCCTCTTTATTCCATTTTTACAAATGAGGATGGTCTTGATGCTCCTGCATCATACACCCAACCTTAAAATTAATCATGATCCCCTGATCATGTGTTGGGATCTGTGTATGCCTGGATCCCACACCTTGTTTTGCAAGTCATCATGTGCTATTGTTCGTTGTCTTCTTCCAGGTTTCCACACTTTATGTTGCGTCGCTCCACTGGATGCACTCTTGCAATCTTTTGTTGTCTTCCTTTTGCTGCTTCTCTTTTGTTTCACTGCTGCTGGTCTCTTCCGAGATTCTTTCACCATCATCGGCCTCATCACTTCAATTTCTTTGTCTAACAGACTTTCTCCAACATCTTCAATAAAACCTGTACTCACAAAACAATTGTTAGAATAATAAAAAATATAAGGCTTCAGTGCCTCTTCTGCTGCTAGTGTTGTCTCAATTGTCACTATGGATGTTGCTGCTGCTGTAGCCATAGATGTTGCTACCTCCCAAACTTCCTGTCCCTCTGCAGCATTCCTTTGCTCATCATCTGCTTCCATGACATCTTTCTGCGCTCGTTCACTGTACTGAGCTTCTTTATCTGTTGCAATCTTCTTATCATACTCTGGATTCTCCAACCAGTATTCTAAGAATGCAATTTCTCTATAGCATCGCTGAAGCAAATCATCATCACCTGCATTCATACATAAACTTTCAGTATCAACTGTTACTTCCTTTATCTGTGCTTCAGACTGATTCACTTCCACAAGAACTTCCTCTTGTGTTGTAACAATTTCATAAGATGGCACATCCTCCTCAACACCTGTAATCACATCACAATTGTCAGCTATACAAACACAAGAGTCCACATTATCCAGCTGATATGGATCTGCCAATAACTCAAGAAATCGTCAATAATCTCCTCCTTTGTTTCACCAATGGAAACCTCCTCTTCCAACTCAGCTGCTCTGAGTTCTTCCCTCTCAACTGTACATCTATCCTTTGCTCCAGCCTCCTCAACTCCCATGTTAACTGCATGCTTATCTGTAAATCTCTTTTCTGTTGTAGCCTCTGCCATTTCACTCTCTTCCTCGGCAGTAAACCATGTCTCTGGTCTTTCACATTTTCCTGCAACAATTCCATCAATAGCTCAAGGTGAGCTGCTATCTCAGCTTTCTCTTTCTCTTCCTGAGTCAACTGATGTCTTATGCCAGTCGCCTTGGCATCTTTCTCCTTCTTCCTTATGTGGCCTCTTTCTGAACCTCTGCTCTCTCCTTTATGACTTTTAGTAGTCATCTCCTTCGCCCTAAGTTGTTCACCTATGAGTTGCATGAAGCCTCTGCCACAAAAACCTCTCTTGCTGCCACTTACCTCACCAATCCTTCCCTCCGTATTTGGCCTTTTCGTAATCATTGGTCCTCTGGAACCTTTTGAGCATCCTCCATTGCTCCTGTAGGCTTCCCTCATCTGCAACTTTATTCAATCTCTGTTGAATCTTTAGGTTCTGCCACATTCACTTCTCCTTCTTCCCGCTGAGATTTCTTCACTATTCCTGTAAATCAATATTCATCAGTCCCAAAAATCATCACATGAAATTAACTTAACAAAAAAAACACTTGAACCTTCAAAAAGAGCTATTCCTACTCTGATACCACTTGATGTAAGGCTGGCCTGCAAATCTATTGCCTAATGCAAGCCAAGCCTGCAATACCCAGGAACCCCATAAACTGTTGTTGTATTAATCCTCCTTTGCAATCAATTCACCAGCGTTCTAACCAGAACTGCAGCCCACAAATGTAATAGCGCTTAGCACCATAAGATTACAAAGGCAATTGCACATATTATTCACGGTATACACACGGCTCCACACCGTTTCTCTCTGCCTTCGTACGAAACTTAAGGAATTCCACCTTGGCATATTTTTATAGAATCCTCCATAGACTCCGCCCTGGCTCCCCTGTTTATCTTAGAAAAATGTTTATCAGTCGTCGCAGAAGAAGCTCTGCGCTATTCACATGGACGACACTCTCCTTTAAAAGCTTGCAGACGAAACGCACTTCCTTTGATTTCGTAGCTCACATAAGTTTACCATTAATGAAACAACTAATGAGAACAAGGCAGCGCTCGTATACTAGTTCTGAATTCGATCAAACAAAGCGTATAAGAATTCACCACTTACATCACTGGAAAACACGCTAATCTTCACCCTGTCCTGTATGTTATTTCCACGATAATTAGATACACAGTTACCAATTAAATTCTAGGTACATAGTAACATCTTAGCCTAAGTTTCAGAAGTTTAAAATCAAGATCTTATGGGCTGACGAGTAAGTGAGCTTAGTATCATCCTCATTACATCGGAGTATACATGAGACTAAAATTCAAAATTCGTCCAAAGGTTTTGCACGTCGACATTGTTTACAGTCTTGCAGCCAGGCAGATCCATGAACCCAGATGACTCATAGAACCCTTAATCTTGAAAAGGCAGGGACGTTATCAATGAAATTCAGGCCCATCACTAATGATATAACAATAAAACCACAGATGCATCCAGCGTATCAATGAAAACAAAACAGTCTAACTGTTCTAACACTCAGAGTAAGGTATCGAGCGAATAATTCCTACAATTCAACCTCTAAATACACAACGCAATCCATTATTGAATACATGCATTTACACTAATAGAAATTCATGGAACTATTACAAATACCGAGAGGAATTTTCATTCATAATGCTTCTGGCACGCCTCCTCTCTCCTCCTCCTCCTTTGAGAGCTCAGATGCCCCTTTATTTAAAATAATAATGGATATGTACAAATAGATCTTCTCCTTATCTCCTAGGAAAAAATAGGTTTTTTCCATTTTATATAATGATTTAAAGCTGGAAGCTTTATTCCCTAATTTTATCCTAATTTTAACTAAAGAAACATAGAAATTCTATCCAACTTCTCTTTCCTAAACTATTTTTCCCATATCCTTTAAAAAAATAATATTTACATAACAAAATACTAAAATTTATCACACCCCTTCTTTATTCCATTTTTACAAATGAGGATGGTCTTGATGCTCCTGCATCAATTCCCCTTGATTCATTTAGTTTATAAGAAAGAGAGAGATGTGGACACATATAAAACATCAAAAAAACTCATTACAAAGAAGAAACAATACATAAACTCATTGTCAAAAGAATTCCACAAAAATAGCTGTCAGACCTGCTTTTATTCCTTGCCAACTGCTGATACAAAATATTCAGTGAGTCCAACACTTCTGCCAAAGTCCAACCTTTACAAATGAACCGAAAAGTACATGATATAGGAAAGGAAACTAGTCAATCTGGCTATCAGGGTAGAATCCATGAGAAAAGGGGTGTTTTCAACCATATCTATACTAAGAACAGGAATATAGGCAGTGGAACAACTTGCCTCTAAAACTAAGGAAACCAATTCATTCAGCTCAAAACCACCTTTGACTTGATGTATCTACCCTATCAAGTGTTTTACATCCATAGTTAAATCAAGTTACATCATTTACAATGCTAATTTCACTAAGAGAGCAAGAAAAAGTCAACTGGAAGGAAAACTAGGTGAAATTTGGCTTTTCTAGCAAAACTGACAAAATTCATCCTATGCGTAGTGCCACTAATCCTATGCACAACGCTTTGTCTAGGCCAATTTTGGAAGGCTTCTCGGAGTCCAAATCAGGTGCAAGATAGCTCGTTGGAAACCTTGATTAGTCTACTTTCTGGAACAACTTGAATTTCTGAATTTGGAGACCATTTGCCCTTCCAAAAAACTGATTCTCCCAAGACTGCTTCCTGTGTGGCAAAAAAGTGTGAGAGAGGGCACTTTTTAGGTGTTTTTTTCCCTTTTGGAGATGTAGAACTTGTCCAAATTTCTCAGCCATTTCTGATATTCCATATTTTTCCATGCTGATTCCAAAAACATAAACTTTTTTGCAGGAAAGTGTCCCCAACAAAAGCGCAGTGCCACCCGCACTTATTGGAAAAGCCTGTTTTTCACATTAAAAATTTTAAAACTGACAAAAATTTCTCCAAATTTCTTGAAATTTAGCATGAATGGTCCTTGTTAGGTGCTTTTCTGGGCCAATGATGCTTCAGCCAAGATCTTGAGTTTGTCTTGCTCTTTCTTGTTCCTCAAAACTCGTCTTAGCTTGGCCTTTAGCCTCTTCGTCCTTACATTATAGATCTTTTTCCTTGATGATCAAATCTTTGACACTCCTTGGATTTTGGGGATCCAAGTCCATGACACTCATCTCTTGTGCCACCTCATGGTCCATAAGGAAAAAATCTCCATAATCACTATCCATTGGCTTGATTGACTATAAATTCTAGTGAGGAAAGAAAGGTAGTGTGGCTGAATGATGAGTATGAAGAGATTTTCAAAAGAAAGAGAATGAGTAGGATGAGACAGGGATATGAGTGAGATTTGATGTCGTGTAGGGTTTGAGGGAATAGGGTATGAAGGGGATGAATAGGTTTTAAGAATTGACGGTATAGGGTTATGTATGTAAGTATAGTTTTAGGGAAGTGTATATGAGGGAATGGGAATGGGAAGTAGGTTTTTAGAGAAGTGCCATGTGAGGGAATGGGAATGGGAATGGGAATGTGTGGAGGGGTATATATGGAGGGTAACGTTTTAATAAGTAGTATATGAGGTTTTAGGAACCAGTAACAAAGATAAATGAGTGAACCTTGAACCATTATGGTCAATAGTGGATACTAGGGTTTTGTTTTTATGGGTAAAAGACCAACAAGATTTCATGCAAGAACACTTTTCAATAAGGAGGATCAATGTACTTACTTGTAAGGAGGAGGAAATTGGAGTTTTGAGGCCAATTGGAGTGATTTGGATGAGTTTTACAAGTGCACAACGCCCTCACACAAGTGTGTAGCGCCTTTTCTATACGCAACGCCAGTGTAATTTTACAGTGGAAACCTGCCACACGTGCCCAGCGCTGGCTGCCAGGTGCACAACGCCTTTTGCAGACCACGTTTGGAGGCCTTTCCGATGTCCAAATTGGGCATGTGATAGCTCGTTGGAAATCTTATCGAGTCTAATTTCCATAACATCTTTAATTTTCCGATTTGGAGGTCATTTTCCCTGTCAAAAGTCAAATCTCCCAAGAATGGTCAAAATGTGCAAAATGAGGCTGCCTAAATCCAGAGTGTTGTTGCAGTCAAGTTTTGAAGGTCTTCGTCAACTCCAAATTGAGCTCATGATAGCTCATTGGAAATATCTTTGTGTGTAATTATCATTTGACTCATCAAGAAAGTCATTTGCCCAACCAAGCTAGGAGAAATCTTGATTTTCCCAAGGTCGCTCCAAAGGTGCATTAACTCTCCTAAGGAAACTTTTATTTTGACATTTCTCTAAAACTGCGACACCTATGTAAAAAGTGAAGGATGTTTTTCTTCCTTGGCATGTTATGGAAAAAAAATTCTCTCACTTTTTCCAAATTCATTTTTTCTTGCTCAGAAACATCATTTGAGTAAAACCTATCCCAATGTGTGGAACAGGGGATTTGTTGAAATGAAGTGAAATGAAGGGGATAAGGGGCTTCTAAATTCTTGAGAAAATTTTGGAAAGTAGGGAGGGATGTTAGGAAATAGGTGAAAGTGTAATTTCAAATATTGAGTGAGGGGAAGGTGTCCAAAAGGGAAAAATAGAACATTTTTAGATTGTGGCAAGAAGCTAGGGTTTGTGGGAAAATGATGAATGTCAGGGATATTAGTGATTTTAAGTGTTTAATAAGGTATATTAAGGATAGGGGAAGGTATATGAACATCAGGATACAAGTTTCGTTCATGATTTGACCATCCAAAAGAAATTACCTTCAAAACCCTAGGAGAGGGAAATGAGCAGTACAACTAAAGCATGAACAAGGTGTAAAATGACCCATTGGAACCTAAAATGATGACTACCACTCTTTGAATGAGGGTAAACTTAGCTAAATGGTGACATGGACTGACATTTGGAAAAATTTGGAAGGAGTGAAAACAAACCCTAGACCTAATACCTACTGACCAAATTTTACTTGAAAACTCACCGAAATGACAAAATTTGACTTTGACACCTTAAAATCATTTTGTAAGAGCATGTTTGATCACTGGAGGAAGGCTGAAAAGACTGACTCTAACAACACTATCCTTGGTGTATGTTTTTTCTCTAATAATGATATCCTAGTGGTAAGCGTCCAAGAGATGCTAGCCCTGGTCAACAATTTAACTACATCCTACCTAGGTAAAGCCATGATCTTTTGTCAAAAGGTGAGCTGATTTGAAAGAAAGCATAAGTCAAAAAAATGAATATTAATTGGCCTTCCACGTTATAACCCAAGCAGACAACACTTTCTTATTAATATCATAGATCCATCTTAACTGTATATTGATTAAACGCCGAGAGAGGGATAAAAACAAAAGACATGAAAGGCTCATTTATTTTCCATTTTAGATTTGTATTAGCACTACACACATTAAGTCTGTCAATATTGCTAAAGTGACATGCCTCTTTCACCTGAGCGCAAAATATGGCCATGGGTTATTTTACTTTTCAATAAGGTTCTTAACTTATAGGATATTTATATCTAGATCTCACTCTCTATCTGATTTGTAGTCTGAATTATTCAATTATTATGGATTTTCCTCATTAGTTATTTTAACTTTGCTAAGATGGAAGAAGAATGTCCATCTGACTTGTCATAAACAAATATAAAGTTAAATTGATCACACGAAACTGTGAGTACAGTAAGTTTCTCAATGATACAAAATATAAGGTAAGGAAAATCCAACAAGCACTTAATTTCCCAACATAATATCATAAATCTACATACTCAAATACAAGATTAATATTGTAACCATCATAAATTGGTTAAGGAAAATATGTTCAAACTTGGTTGAAAAAAGATTCATACAAGGAGTAAATTCTTAAGTATACTTACCACATATGAACCATTAAAACCATATGATTGTCTCAGGGCAATAATACAAAAAATGGTAAGACGACCTGCCAAAATAACTTTAGCAATGCAATGATGTCCTTTCCTTGAATCCACATGACACATTCTTGTAAAACATATTTGCATCAAATTAGTTATTTTAAATTCCATAGATTCTAACCAATAAAGAGATTATTTTGCAAAATGAATTCATCTGGTAAACTCAAATACAAAAATCTATGACAACTAGAACATTCCCATGAATAACTAGTTGCTAAAAATGATATCACAAATGTTTGAGACATGCATAAATAAATCACTGCTTTCAGTTAGGTAGCCAACAAAGTGGGTTTGAATATGGCAGGAAACTTCTAGGTTAAAAACTCTTAATCTTGGAGTCCTAGGATGAAATACCTTTCCAGGAAGTCATGGTTACTAGAGTGCAAGCCCTAGCGCTGGTTATTGGTGCTACTTGATTCATTTTGTTAATTTTAATCCCATTTCTTCAGACCTGCAAGCATCACCTGAGGCAATAAGCGTTGAGTGGATTATTCCAAATCATGTGAAATTGGTCACTCCCCCAATCCTCATGGAATATGGGTCTTTCCTTAATAATTTAATTAAACCTCAAGTACAAATTGCAAGCTTTGAGATCAAAGATGGTATAAGGAAGCAAGGTAGAGTATTGAAGATTTACCATTCACATTAAGAAGCATAAATATTATAGAAAAATCCCATAATGAGGACTATAGATAATGCATCAAGGGTGTTTGTTAGTTAAAAGTCAACATAATTTATTTTTCATGGAAACATTTATGGGAAAACTTAAAATGTGATCACATACTTACCCAAATATTATTTTGATTATGATTAAAACAAAATTGTCATGAAAACAAGATCTCAAGTCAAATTCATACTGCAAGCATATAGTCAAATCTAAATAAGATGCAGAGATGTAGCAGAAATGAAATTATAAAGTTGTATAAATTGAAGTTTATTTAGGGTGCATGACACTATATTTTTTTATTAATTATTGAATTAATATTGCATATAAATCTCATAAAATTCAACCAACTTATAATTCAAGGCTCTGATATCTAAGTTTGACTTTGGGTCATTAACATGGGGATGCCCTGTCTCAGAAAGTAAACCACGGGCCAACAAACAAAAGACTGCAAAATGTTACGCTCAGTACCATAGTAAACCCAATGACTCTACACACAAGAATTTATTCTTTACTGGAAGACCATATCACTTACCCATATCCACAAAAATAATGCAAGGTGGAAAGCATTCTGTATAACAGAATCTCTGTTATTATAAGTTGTAGCATGGTTCCAACCAACAAAACTATCTGCACTTTTTGGAAGATTAAATGGAAATATGTTTTGAAGAATTCAATTAGAAAATGTCCAAGATCATTGGCTCACATGATTAATGGTACCATTTCCTATGAATCTAATATTTTTATGCAGTTACGATTAAGGGAGAAAACAATATCCAAAGAATGTATACCACAGGGACCAATAAACAGTGTATTTGATAATCATTGCGAGGCTAATAAAAAACAACATTAATTCTCCTTAAATCCTCCATAGTCAATACAAATGTTGTACAACACAAGGTTCATGCTGCTGTCAATCAAGCAATATTTCTAATTGAGAATACCACTACATTCCTTGAATCTCATACAATTATTAATGCACCGAACATAGGTGTACCAGTTGCAACAACTTATATCATTTTACTGATGTTGTCATGTCAAAATCAATGTGATACAATTAAGTCACCTTTAAGCAGAATCTCATTGCAATTTCTATACAAGGTTGTATGTCCTCTCATTACTCATTCTGACTAAAATAACTTTAGCGCTTACTGTTAACACCTAGACCACAATCTGTAAGTACGATGTAGTTTTGTAGAATAAATCTTCCACACTAGCCTCATGAAAGGATGCAGATTGGTGTTGGAGTGTTTGTCTTCGATAAGCTTAAATTGTGCATACAAAATTCACTCGTACCAAGGGATAGTTGAAATCTTAAACTTTGCCCACTCATAGAAGTAGCCTTAGAATTGTAAGTTCAAATATTTGTATTTTTATGCAACAACTCTCTAGATTTAACCTTAGAATTATGCCATGACTTTAACCTTAAAAATGTTGCAAGCATTCTCACAAACCTACCTTCCAAATGTCCTTAAGAGGATTCAAAATAAACCCATTGTTTGTGCCCTACTAGGTGTTTGGTGAGGACATCCTTGTTTAGCCCTAAATTATTGGATTAGCTTTAGGAATTAGGCTTTGAATGATTGCTTCATCCATAGAGCAATTAATTAACTTTTACCAAAATATTGTTTGAGAATTGGAACTCAATATGCACAGATTTATGCCTTCAGTCACTAAGATAAACCAGCGTATGTGTTCAGAAAATGGAATCTGAACGACTAGCGCAAAACACATATCTCAAATAAGTGTCGTTGGTACCCAAAAATTACTTCAACGAAGATGCCATAGTTAGGTGCATTTTATTCTCATAGGCATACATGCAATCAAAAGGACAATGTTAGTTTAAACAATTGTGGATATGTAGAATGGAGAATTTGGAAGCAGGGTAGAAAACAGGGTAGAAAGCAGGGTAGAGTACTAAAGATATACCATTCACAATAAGAAGCATAAAGGTTACAGAAAAATCACATTATTTACCGTTCACATTATTTTACATGCAAAATTCACATTGATTTGGATTACATCTGACTTCCCTTGAAATTCACTTGACATAGACAACCCTTGTTTCCTTTGTTCCTTTCTCTCAAGATCAGATCGTAATATCATGCACTGCTCAAGTTCTACATATAGTCCAAACATCTTCAACCTAAGAAAACAACCTCAGTGTCATTAATATTTAGTGCTAAAGAATTTCATTGCCACGATTATGCTTGTTGTTGGAAATTTTTTCTAGAATCATTTTGCTAATAAGTTTTTGAATGTCATATTCACCACTAGTCTATGAAGACAAAAATGTACAAAAAATTTCATTTTAAAGATACAATATGGCATAAGGTAGTACTATTGTTGGTTTATGTTTCTGATCTAAGAATAATATCCTAGTTGTAAGTGTCCAGGAGATGCCAGCCCTAGTCAACATTTTAACTACATCTTGCCTGGGTAAAGCCACGATCTTTTGTCAAAAGGACTCGTCATAAATAGATATAAATTTAATTCAATCACTCCAAATTGTGAGTACAATAATTTTCTCAATGATAAAAAATATAAGATAAGGAAAATCCAACAAGCACTCAATTTCCCAACATAATATCATAAACCTACATGCTCAAATACATGATTAATATTGTAACCATCATAAATTGGTTGAGAAAAATATGTTGAAACTTGGCTGAAAAAAGAGTCATACAAGGACAAAATGGTTAAGTATACTTACCACATCGGAAGCATTAAAACCATATGATTGTCTCAAAGAAATAATACAAAAAATGGTAAGACAACCCACCAAAAGAACTTTAGCAATGTAATGATGTCTTTGCCTTGAATCTACATGATCCATTTGTGTAAACATATTTGCATCAAATTAGTTATTTGAAATTCCATAGATTCTAACCAATAAAGAGACTATTTTGAAAAATGAATTCATATGGGAATCTCAAATACAAAAATCTATGACAACTAGAACATTCCCATGAATAATTAGTTGCTAAAAATGATATCATAAATGTTTGAGTCATGCATAAATAAGTCATTACTTTCAGTTATGTAGACAACAAAGTGGGTTTGACTATGGGAGGAAACTTCAAGGTTAAACACACTTGATCCTAATGTCCTGGGGTGAAAAACCTTTCCAGGAAGTCATGGTTACGGCAGTGAAAGCCCTAGAGTTGATTATTGATGCTACTTGATTAATTTTGCTAATTTTAATCCCACTTCTTCAGCCTTATGACTATCACCTAATGCAATAAGTGCTAAGTGGATTATTCAAAATCATGTGAAATTGGTCATTCCACCAATCCTCATGGAATATGGGTCTTTCCTTAATAATTTAATTAATCCACAAGTACAAACTGCAAGATTTAAGGTTAAAGATGGTATAAGGAAGCAGGGTAGAATACTGAAGATTTACCATTCACATTAA
Source organism: Pinus taeda (assembly GCA_000404065.3). Classification (NCBI taxonomy): domain Eukaryota; kingdom Viridiplantae; phylum Streptophyta; class Pinopsida; order Pinales; family Pinaceae; genus Pinus; species Pinus taeda. The sequence continues at coordinate 64,364 of APFE030270547.1, forward strand.
GAAGCATAAATATTATAGCAAAATCCCACAAGGAGGACTGCAAATAATGCATCAAGGGAGTGTGTTAGTTAAAAGTCAACATAATTTCTTTTTCCTGGAAAAATCTATAGGAAAAATTAAAAAATGATCACATACTTACCCAAAGATGATTTTGATTATGATCAAAACAAAATTTTGATGAAAACAAGATCTCAGACGAAATTCGTACTACAAGCATAAAAGTCGAATCTAAATAAGACACAGAGATGTAGTAGAAATGAAATTATAAAGTTGTATAAACTAAAGTTTATTTAGGGTGCCTGAGACTATATTTTTTTATTAGTTATTGAATTAATATTTCATATAAATCTCATAAAATTCAACCAACTTATAATTCAGGGCTCTGATCTCTAAGTTTGTCTTTGGGTCATTAACATGGTGATGCCCTATCTCAACCAATATACCACAGACCAACAAACAAAAGACTAAAAAATGTTACGATCAATACCATAGTAAACCCAATGACTCCACACACAAGAATTTATTCGTTACTGGAAGAGCACATTGCTTACCCATATCCATAAAAAGAATGAAAGGTGGAAAGCATTCTGCAGAACAGAATCTTTGTTACTATAATTTCGAGCATTGTTCCAATTAAAAAAACTATATACACATTTTAGAAGATCAGATGGCAATAAGTTTTGAAGAATTCAATCATAAAACGTCCAAGATCATTGACTCACATGATTAATGATACCTTGTCCTATGAATCTAATATTTTTATGAAGTTACAATTAAGGGAGAAAACAAGATCCAAAGAATGTATACCACAGGGACCAATAAACAGTCTATTTGAGAATCATTGCTAGGCTGATCAAAAACAACATTACTACTCCTTAAATCCTTCATAGGAAATAGAAATGTTGTACAACACAAGGTTCATGTTGTTGTCAATCAAGCAATAGTTCAGACCGAGAATACCACTAGATTCCTTCAATCTAATACAGTGATTAATGCACCAAACATAGGTGTACCAATTGCAACAACTTATATCATTTTACTAATGTTGTCATGCCAACATCAATGTGATAAAATTAAGTCACCTTTAAGCAAAATCTCATTGCAATTTCTATACAAGGTTGTATGTCCTATCATTACTCATTCTGACTAAAATAACTTTAGTGCTCACTGTTAACACCTGGACCACAATTGGTAAGTATGATGTAGTTTTGTAGAACCAAGCTTCCATACTAGCCTCATTAAAGGATGCAGGTTGGTGCTAGATTATTTTTCTTGGATAAGCTTAAACTGTGCATACAAAATTCACTCATACAAAGGGATAGTTGAAATCTTAGACATTGCCAACTCAAAGAAGTTTCCTTAGATTTGTAAGTTCAGATCTTTGTATTTTTTTGCAACAACTCTTTGGATTTGTCCTCAGAATTATGCCAAGACTTTAACATTAAAAATGTGCCAAGCATTCTCACAAATCTACATTCAAATTGTCCTTAAGAGGATTCAAAATAAACTCATCGTTTGTGCCCTAGTGGGTGTTTGGTTAGGGCATCTTTGCTCAGCCTTAAATTTTTGGATTAGCTTCAAGAATTAGGCTCCAAATGCTTGCTTCATCCACATACCATTCAATTACCTTCTACCAAAATTTTGTTTGAGCATTGGATCTCAATGTGCACATATTTATGCCTTCAGTCCCTTAGATAAACCAGCGTATGTGCTCAGAAAGGGAATCTGAACGACTAGCGAAAGACATTGATCTCAAATAAGTGTTGTTGTGACCCACAAATTACTTCAGCGAAGATGCCATAGTGAAGTGCATTTTATTCTCAGAGGAATAAATCCAATCGAAAGGAGAATGTTAGCTTAAACAATTGTGGATATGTAGAATTAAGACTTTGGAAGCATGGTAGAAAGCAGGGTAGAGTACTGAAGATTTACCATTCATATTAATAAGCATAAAGATTATAGAAAAAACAAATTCTTTACCATTCACATTATTTTACACTCCTAATTCACATTGAGTTGTATTACACCTGACTTCTCTTGAAATGCACTCGACATAGAAAACCCTTGGTTTCCTCTATTTCTTTCTCTCAAGATCAAATCGTAATATCACGCACTACTCAAGTTCTACAGATAGTCCAAAAATATTCAATCTAAGGAGGATACGGAAGTAAACAACCTCGGTGTCATTAATTCTCAATGCTAAAAAAATTCATTGTCACAATTATGCTTGTTGTTGGGAAACTTTTCTAGAATCATTTTGCCAGTATGTTTTTGAATGTCCTATTCACCACTTCTTCGTGTTCAAGAAAAAAATGTACAATAAATTTCCTTTTAAAGGTACAATCTGGCACAAGGTGGTACCATCCTTGGTGTATGTTTCTAATCTAAGAATGATATCCTAGTGGTAAGTGTTTCAAATATGCCATCCTTGGTCAACATTTTAACTATATCATGCCTAAGTAAAGCCACGATCTTTTGTCAAAAGGTAAGCTGATTTGAGAGAAAGCATAAGTCAAAAAGATGAATATTTGTGTCCAAGTTCCTCATTTTCCAGGCCATAGACATGGCTTCTTTAGTCTTTTTCTCCCTCTACCCCTCCCCATTTCCTCACAAACCTTCATGTACTGGTTGTCCTGCTGTTCAGTAGCACCTCTAATGAGATTATATAAAAATAGAGGTCTTACATCCAGGAGAAGTTTGGTTATTTGTATGGCACCTGATGAAGAGACAATGACAAAGCACTCTCCACTGGATTTTCCCCTTGTAAGTGAGTTGTCCTCACAGACAACTTTTATTTTTTTCTTCTTTGAAGAAAAGTTATATTTTCAATCAGGTTTCCTTCTACTCCGCCAAAAATAATTTTTCGGATTAGTCCTGAACGACTAGCGAAAAACGCTGATCTCAAATAAGTTTCGTTGTGACCCACAAATTACTTCAGCGAAGATGCCATAGTCAAGTGCATTTTATTCTCAGAGGAATAAATCCAATCAGAAGGAGAATGTTAGTTTAAACAATTGTGGATATGTAGAATGAAGACTTTGGAAGCATGGTAGAAAACCGGGTAGAATACTAAAGATGTACCATTCACATTAAGAAGCATAAAAATTATAGAAAAAACAAATTATTTACCATTCACATTATTTTACACTCCTAATTCACATTGAGTTGTATTACACCTGACTTCTCTTGAAATGCACTTGACATAGAAAACACTTGGTTTCCTCTATTCCTTTCTCTTAAGATCAAATCGTAATATCATGCACTACTCAACTTCTATAGATATTCCAAAAATATTCAACCTAAGGAGGATACAAAAGTAAACAACCTCAGTGTCATTAATATTCAATGCTAAAAAATTTCATTGTCATGATTATGCTTGTTGTTGGGAAAATTTGCTAGAATCATTTTGCCAATATGTTTTTGAATGCCCTATTCACCACTTTTTCATGTTCAAGACAAAAATGTACAACAAATTTCCTTTTAAAGGTACAGTCTGGCACAAGGTGGTACTATCCTTGCTGTATGTTTCTGATCTAAGAATGATATCCTAGTGGTAAGTCTTTCAAATATGCCATCCGTGGTCAACATTTTAACTATATCATGCTTTGGTAAAGCCATAATCTTTGGTCAAAAGGTAAGACGATTTGAGAGAAAGCATAAGTCAAAAGGATGAATATTTTTGTCCAAGTTCCTTCGTTTCCCAGCCATAGCCATGGCTTCTTTAGTCTTGTTCTCCCTCTACCCCTCCCCATGTCCTCACAAACCTTCATGTAGTGGCTTTCCTACTATTCAGTAGCACCTCTGATGAGATTACAGAAAAATAGGGGTCTTACTTCGAGGAGAAGGTTGGTTATTTGTATGGCATCCGATGAAGAGAAAATGACAAAGCGCTCTCCACTGGATATTCCCCTTGTAAGTGAGTTGTCCTCACAGAGAACTTTTATTCTATTTTATTTTTTTCTTCTTTGGAAACAAGTTATATTTTCAATGAGGTTTCCTTCTACTGAGCCAAAAATAATTTTTCAGATTAGTCTTCAACGACTAGCGAAAAACACTAATCTCAAATAAGTGTTGTTGTGACCCACAAATTACTTCAGCGAAGATGCCATAGTCAAGTGCATTTTATTCTCAGAGGAATAAATCCAATCAGAAGGAGAATGTTAGTTTAAACAATTGTGGATATGTAGAATGAATACTTTGGAAGCATGGTAGAAAGCAGGGTAGAGTACTAAAGATTTACCGTTCACATTAAGAAGCATAAAGATTATAGAAAAAAACAAATTATTTACCATTCACATTATTTTACACTCCTAATTCACATTGATTTGTATTACACCTGACTTCTCTCGAAATGCACTTGACATAGAAAACCCTTGGTTTCCTCTATTTCTTTCTCTCAAGATCAAATTCTACTATAATGCACTGCTCAAGTTCTAGAGATAGTCGAAAAATATTCAACCTAAGGAGTATACGGAAGTAAACAACCTCAGTGTCATTAATTTTCAATGCTAAAAAATTTCATTGTCACTATTACGCTTGTTGTTGGGAAACTTTGCTAGAATCATTTTGCCAGTATGTTTTTGAATGTCCTATTCCCCACTTCTTCGTGTTCAAGACAAAAATGTACAACAAATTTCCTTTTAAAGATACAATCTGGCACAAGGTGGTACCATCCTTGGTGTATGTTTCTGATCTAAGAATGATATCCTAGTGGTAAGTGTTTCAAATATGCCATCCCTGGTCAACATTTTAACTATATCATGCCTAAGTAAAGCCATGATCTTTTGTCAAAAGGTAAGCTGATTTGAGAGAAAGCATAAGTCAAAAAGATGAATATTTGTGTCCAAGTTCCTCATTTTCCAGGCCATAGACATGGCTTCTTTAGTCTTTTTCTCCCTCTACCCCTCCCCATTTCCTCACAAACCTTCATGTACTGGTTGTCCTACTATTCAGTAGCACCTCTAATGAGATTACATAAAAATAGAGGTCTTACATCCAGGAGAAGTTTGGTTATTTGTATGGCACCCAATGAAGAGACAATGACAAAGCACTCTCCACTGGATTTTCCCCTTATAAGTGAGTTGTCCTCACAGACAACTTTTATTTTTTTCTTCTTTGAAAAAAAGTTATATTTTCAATCAGGCTTCCTTCTACTCCGCCAAAAATAATTTTTCGGATTAGTCCTGAATGACTAGCGAAAAACACTGATCTCAAATAAGTGTCGTTGTGACCCACAAATTACTTCAGCGAAGATGCCATAGTCAAGTGCATTTTATTCTCAGAGGAATAAATCCAATCAGAAGGAGAATGTTAGTTTAAACAATTGTGGATATGTAGAATGAAGACTTTGGAAGCATGGTAGAAAGCAGGGTAGAATACTAAAGATGTACCATTCACATTAAGAAGCATAAAAATTATAGAAAAAAAAAATTATTTACCATTCACATTATTTTACACTCCTAATTCACATTGAGTTGTATTACACCTGACTTCTCTTGAAATGCACTTGACATAGAAAACACTTGGTTTCCTCTATTCCTTTCTCTTAAGATCAAATCGTAATATCATGCACTACTCAACTTCTATAAATAGTCCAAAAATATTCAACCTAAGGAGGATACAGAAGTAAACAACCTCGGTGTCATTAATATTCAATGCTAAAAAATTTCATTGTCATGATTATGCTTGTTGTTGGGAAAATTTGCTAGAATCATTTTGCCAATATGTTTTTGAGTGTCCTATTCACCACTTTTTCATGTTCAAGACAAAAATGTACAACAAATTTCCTTTTAAAGGTACAGTCTAGCACAAGGTGGTACTATCCTTGGTGTATGTTTCTGATCTAAGAATGATATCCTAGTGGTAAGTCTTTCAAATATGCCATCCGTGGTCAACATTTTAACTATATCATGCTTTGGTAAAGCCATAATCTTTGGTCAAAAGGTAAGCCGATTTGAGAGAAAGCATAAGTCAAAAAGATGAATATTTTTGTCCAAGTTCCTCCGTTTCCCAGCCATAGCCATGGCTTCTTTAGTCTTGTTCTCCCTCTACCCCTCCCCATGTCCTCACAAACCTTCATGTAGTGGGTTTCCTACTATTCAGTAGCACCTCTGATGAGATTACAGAAAAATAGGGGTCTTACTTCGAGGAGAAGGTTGGTTATTTGTATGGCATCCGATGAAGAGAAAATGACAAAGCGCTCTCCACTGGATATTCCCCTTGTAAGTGAGTTTTCCTCACAGAGAACTTTTATTCTATTTTATTTTTTTCTTCTTTGGAAACAAGTTATATTTTCAATGAGGTTTCCTTCTACTGAGCCAAAAATATTTTTTCGGATTAGTCTTCAACGACTAGCGAAAAACACTGATCTCAAATAAGTGTTGTTGTGACCCACAAATTACTTCAGCGAAGATGCCATAGTCAAGTGCATTTTATTCTTAGACGAATAAATCAAATCAGAAGGAGAATGTTAGTTTAAAAAATTGTGGATATGTAGAATGAAGACTTTGGAAGCATGGTAGAAAGCAGGGTAGAGTACTAAAGATTTACCATTCATATTAAGAAGCATAAAGATTATAGAAAAAAACAAATTAATTACCATTCACATTATTTTACACTCCTAATTCACATTGATTTTTATTACACCTGACTTCTCTCGAAATGCACTTGACATAGAAAACCCTTGGTTTCCTCTATTTCTTTCTCTCAAGATCAAATTCTACTATCATGCACTGCTCAAGTTCTACAGATAGTCAAAAAATATTCAACCTAAGGAGTATACGGAAGTAAACAACCTCAGTGTCATTAATTTTCAATGCTAAAAAATTTCATTATCACTATTACGCTTGTTGTTGGGAAACTTTGCTAGAATCATTTTTCCAGTATGTTTTTGAATGTCCTATTCCCCACTTCTTCGTGTTCAAGACAAAAATGTACAACAAATTTCCTTTTAAAGGTACAATCTGGCAGAAGGTGGTACCATCCTTGGTGTATGCTTCTGATCTAAGAATGATATCCTAGTGGTAAGTGTTTCAAATATGCCATCCTTGGTCAACATTTTAACTATATCATGCCTAAGTAAAGCCATGATCTTTTGTCAAAAGGTAAGCTGATTTGAGAGAAAGAATAAGTCAAAAAGATGAATATTTGTGTCGAAGTTCCTCTTTTTCCTGGCCATAGACATGGCTTCTTTAGTATTTTTCTCCCTCTACCCCTCCCCATGTCCTCACAAACCTTCATGTACTGGTTGTCCTGCTGTTCAGTAGCACCTCTGATGAGATTACAGAAAAATAGAGGTCTTACATCCAGGAGAAGGTTGGTTATTTGTGTGGCACCCGATGAAGAGAAAATGACAAAGCGCTCTCCACTGGATTTTCCCATTGTAAGTGAGTTGTCCTCACAGACAACTTTTATTCTATTTTATTTTTTTCTTCTTTGGAAACAATTTATATTTTCAATCAGGTTTCCTTCTATTGAGCCAATAACAATTTTTCGTATTAGTCCTGAATGACTAGCGAAAAACACTGATCTCAAATAAGTGTTGTTGTGACCCACAAATTACTTCAGCGAAGATGCCATAGTCAAACTCATTTTATTCTCAGAGGAATAAATACAATCAGAACGAGAATGTTAGTTTAAACAATTGTGGATAAGTAGAATGAAGACTTTGGAAGCAAGGTAGAAAGTAGGGTAGAGTACTAAAGATTTACCATTCACATTAAGAAGCATAAAGATTATAGAAAAAACAAATTATTTTCCATTCACATTATTTTACACTCCTAATTCACATTGACTTGTATTACACCCGACATCTCTCGAAATGCACTTGACATAGAAAACCCTTGGTTTCCTTTATTCCTTTCTCTTAAGATCAAATCACAATATCATGCACTACTCAAGTTCTACAGATAGTCCAAAAATATTCAACCTAATGCGAATACAGAAGTAAACAACCTCACTGTGATTAATATTCAATGCTAAAAAATTTCATTGTCATGATTATGCTTGTTGTTAGGAAAGTTTGCTAGAATCATTTTGCCAATATGTTTTTAAATGCCCTATTCACCACTTCTTCATGTTCAAGACAAAAATGTACAACAAATTTCCTTTTAAAGGTACAATCTGGCACAAGGTGGTACTATCCTTGGTGTATGTTTCTGATCTAATAATGATATCCTAGTCGTAAGTGTTTCAAATATGCCATCCCTAGTCAACATTTTAACTATATCATGCCTGGGTAAAGCCACAATATTTTGTCAAAACGTAACCTGATTTGAGAGAAAGCATAAATCAAAAAGATGAATATTTGTGTCAAAGTTCCTTCGTTTCCCGGCCATAGCCATGGCTTCTTTAGTCTTGTTCTCCCTCTACCCCTACCCATGTCCTCACAAAGCTTCATGTACTAGTTGTCCTACTATTCAGTAGCACCTCTGATGATATTACAGAAAAATAAAGGTCTTACTTCCAGGAGAAGGTTGGTTATTTGCATGGCATCCGATGAAGAGAAAATGACAAAGCACTCTCCATTGGATTTTCCCCTTGTAAGTGAGTTGTCCTCACAGACAACTTTTATTCTATTTTATTTTTTGCTTCTTTGGAAACAAGTTATATTTTCAATCAGGTTTCCTTCTACTGAGCCAAAAATAATTTTTCGGATTAGTCCTGAACGACTAGCGAAAAACACTGATCTTAGATAAGTGTTGTTGTGACCCACAAATTACTTCAGCGAAGATGCCATAGTCAAGTGCATTTTATTCTCAGAGGAATAAATCCAATCAGAAGGAGAATGATAGTTTAAACAATTGTGGATATGTAGAATGAAGACTTTGGAAGCATGGTAGAAAGCAGGGTAGAGTACTAAAGATTTACCATTCACATTAAGAAGCATAAAGATTATAGAAAAAACAAATTATTTACCATTCACATTATTTTACACTCCTAATTCACATTGAGTTGTATTACACCTGACTTCTCTCGAAATGCACTTGACATAGAAAACCCTTGGTTTACTCTATTCCTTTCTCTCAATATCAAATCGTAATATCATGCACTACTCAAGTTCTACAGATAGTCCAAAAATATTCAACCTAAGTAGGATACAAAAGTAAACAACCTCAGTTTCATTAATATTCAATGCTAAAAAAATTCATTATCATGATTATGCTTGTCGTTGGGAAAATTTGCTAGAATCATTTTTCCAATATGTTTTTGAATGTCCTATTCACCACTTCTTCATGTTCAAGACAAAAATGTACAACAAATTTCCTTTTAAAGGTACAATCTGGCACAAGGTGGTACCATCCTTGGTGTATGTTTCTGACTTACGAATGATATCCTAGTGGTCAATGTTTCAAATATGCCATCCCTGGTCAACACTTTAACTATATCATGCCTAAGTAAAGCCACGATCTTTTGTCAAAAGGTAAGTTGATTTGAGAGAAAGCATAAGTCAAAAAGATGAATATTTGTGTCCAAGTTCCTCCTTTTCCTGGCCATAGACATGGCTTCTTTAGTCTTTTTCTCCCTCTACCCCTCCCCATGTCCTCACAAACCTTCATGTACCGGTTGTCCTACTGTTCAGTAGCACCTCTGACGAGATTACATAAAAATAGAGGACTTACATCTAGGAGAAGGTTGGTAATTTGTATGGCACCCGATGAAGAGAAAATGAAAGAGCACTCTCCACTAGATTTTCCCCTTGTAAGTTTTCCTCACAGACAGCTTTTATTCTATTTTATTTTTTTCTTCTTTGAAAAGAAGTTATATTTTCAATCAGGTTTCCTTCTACTCCGCCAAAAATAATTTTTCGGATTAGTCCTGAACGACTAGCGAAAAACGCTGATCTCAAATAAGTGTTGTTGTGACCCACAAATTACTTCAGCGAAGATGCCATAGTCAAGTGCATTTTATTCTCAGAGGAATAAATCCAATCAGAAGGAGAATGTTAGTTTAAACAATTGTGGATATGTAGAATGAAGACTTTGGAAGCATGGTAGAAAGCAGGGTAGAGTACTAAAGATGTACCATTCACATTAAGAAGCATAAAAATTATAGAAAAAACAAATTATTTATCATTCACATTATTTTACACTCCTAATTCACATTGAGTTGTATTACACCTGACTTCTCTCGAAATGCACTTGACATAGAAAACCCTTGGTTTCCTCTATTCCTTTCTCTTAAGATCAAATCGTAATATCATGCACTACTCAATTTCTACAGATAGTCCAAAAATATTCAACCAAAGGAGGATACACAAGTAAACAACCTCGGTGTCATTAATATTCAATGCTAAAAATTTTCATTGTCATGATTATGCTTGTTGTTGGGAAACTTTTCTAGAATCATTTTGCCAATATGTTTTTGAATGTCCTATTCACCACTTCTTCATGTTCAAGACAAAAATGTACAACAAATTTCCTTTTAAAGGTACAATCTAGCACCAGGTGGTACTATCCTTGGTGTATGTTTCTGATCTAAGAATGATATCCTAGTGGTAAGTGTTTAAAATATGCCATCCCTGGTCAACATTTTAACTATATCATGCTTGGGTAAAGCCACAATCTTTTGTCAAAAGGTAAGCTGATTTGAGAGAAAGCATAAGTCAAAAAGATGAATATTTGTGTCCAAGTTCCTCCGTTTCCTGGCCATATCCATGGCTTCTTTAGTCTTGTTCTCCCTCTACCCGTCCCCATGTCCTAACAAACCTTCATGTACTGGTTGTCCTGCTATTCAGTAGCAACTCTGATGAGATTACAGAAAAATAGAGGTCTTACTTCCAAGAGAAGGTTGGTTATTTGCATGGAATCCGATGAAGAGAAAATGACAAAGCACTCTCCACTGGATTTTCCCCTTGTAAGTGAGTTGTCCTCACAGACAACTTTTATTCTATTTTATTTTTTGCTTCTTTGGAAACAAGTTATATTTTCAATCAGGTTTCCTTCTACTGATCCAAAAACAATTTTTCGGATTAGTCCTGAACGAGTAGCGAAAAGCACTGATCTCAAATAAGTGTTGTTGTGACCCACAAATTACTTCAGCAAAGATGCCATAGTCAAGTGCATTTTATTCTCAGAGGAATAAATCCAATCAGAAGGAGAACGTTAGTTTAAACAATTGTGGATATGTAGAATGAAGACTTTGGAAGCATGGTAGAAAGCAGGGTAGAGTACTGAAGATTTACCGTTCACATTAAGAAGCATAAAGATAATAGAAAAAACAAATTATTTACCATTCACATTATTTTACACTCCTAATTCACATTGAGTTGTGTTACCCCTCACTTCTCTCGAAATTCACTTCACATAGAAACCCTTGGTTTCCTCTATTCCTTTCTCTCAAGATCAAATCTTAATATCATGCACTAAACAAGTTCTACAGATAATCCAAAAATATTCAACCTAAGGAGGATACGGAAGTAAAGAACCTCGGTGTCATTAATATTCAATGCTAAAAAATTTCATTGTCACGATTATGCTTGTTGTTGGGAAACTTTGCTAGAATAATTTTGCCAATATGTTCTTGGTTGTCCTATTCACCACTTCTTCATGTTCAAGACAAAAATGTACAACAAATTTCCTTTTATAGGTACAATCTGGAACAAGGTGGTACTATCCTTGTTGTATGTTTCTGATCTAAGAATGATATCCTAGTGGTAAGTGTTTCAAATATGCCATCCCTGGTCAACATTTTAACTGTATCATGCCTGGGTAAAGCCACGATCTTTTGTCAAAAGGTAAGCTGATTTGAGAGAAAGCATAAGTCAAAAAGATGAATATTTGTGTCCAAGTTCCTCCTTTTCCTGGCCATATCCAGTGCTTCTTTAGTCTTGTTCTCCCTCTACCCCTCCCCATGTCCTCACAAACCTTCATGTACTGGTTGTCCTACTGTTCAGGATCACCTCTAACGAGATTATAGAAAAATAGAGGTCTTACAATAGTCTCCCGAATTCAACATCAAATGAGGATTTTAGGAGAGGTCTCCTATTATCACGTCCTGAGAGAAAATAATGGCATGATGGATGAATTGGCAAACAATGCATGTTGCAAACTTCGAGGAGAGGTCAAGATCAACAATGATATTTTTATCAAGTCTATTCCCTGATTTCTTACTTGATCACATGCAAGAAAGGACTCTAGTCAAATCATTTACAAAAATTGTCCTTACCACTTTGGCGATAGGTCCTTCAGAAACCCTTAGCATATCCTTATCACTCAAAGCTCTAATTTACAAGCGAATAGGAGTATATTCTTAATAAATTATCCTTCGCAATTTACTCAGATCATAAATTTTTACTTACTATTCATAGAGTTCTTGTGACTGTGTCTTGCTCTCTCTCTTCCATAAACTCTCCTCATTTCTCCCCTTTGAGCCCCATTCTCTCCTCCAGTGTTCAACCTCCATCTCAGTCCCTTTCCTTATATTGTTATTTAATCTCTCTGCAATGTGGTGCTTCTTGTCTCTATTTTGGTTCCCTTATCAGTGGCAATGTTGTGCTCTCCCTTCTCACTTTGCAACCCCATTACACTTAGCACCATCAAAATCTATAGAAACCTCAGGTCACCCCTCTTCCCTCTCCTCCATTCACCCAATGGCTTCGATTCATGGTTGCCCCCATTGTAGCTCCCTCAAAGAAGAAATAAAATAGGTCAAAACTATGCATAAGTAGTGGAAGGAGCATTGCTCCTCAAAGTTTGGGTTCTTATATCATTAATGCACCACCCTCAAAAATTATCCTAACAAGATTTTCTAATGTTGGTCCCATATCGAAAAAGCTCTGCTCTCTCTGTGAGACATGGTCAAAAATAAATTTGTTGATAATTCAAGCTCTAACAATCAAAGTGGTGCACATCCACAGAAAGAGGGAAAATCCATCAATCAAGAGTAGAAGGAGTAGATAGACCAAACTCCACCCAAGACCCCATGAACTCCACCGCAGACCCCATGACTTTTTTTCTCTCTAGTGTTTCTTTTCTCATTACAGTGAACAATGAACAGTAAATGTATTCTTCTACTGCAACAATATGTTAGAATATGTTAGAATCTACAAGTTAAATGTAGTAGGTTTCACAATATGTTAGAATATGTTAGAATCTACAAGTTAAATGTAGTACGTAAAATAAATGTTTTTTAGTTTCACGTAAAAGGAGGAAAACATAGATATAGGATTTTTTAAAAGCATTGCCCCAAGGTGTTAGCCTCTCTTTTTTTTCAAATGAATATATCATAACCGACTCTCTTAAAAAAAAAAAAAAAAAAACAATATTATTTTGAAAGTAACTTATTTTTTTATATTGAGTTATAAGTCGTTATTTTAATTTGTAAATGATGAATATATTTCAGAGTGTTGGGTCTATTTGTTATTTCTCTAATGGAATATAAGAGATCCAACAATCAACCCCGATACTCAACCTTCACTAGGGCATTTTTCTTGTTATCTTACAAAAAAATCTACATTTTTGCTTTTAGGAATAGTGGTCCATGTCAATGGAATTTGAGATATTGAAAGTCATTTCAAAAAAATTATGAGTGCTTTAATTTAGGATAATTGATTTCAGCTTTTACAATTAAACTCTATCATATGTTATAAGTTGGGTTATAACAAATTGAATTTGTTAACGCTACCTTTGCTCTCAATTAAAGATTGAAAACAAAATCTTGCAAAACACTCATATTCCAAGTGTAGGATGACATGGTGCAAATTACAATATTGTTGGCCCATATGCGTTCTAGTTTCGATTTACTCATCTTTTGTATTTTTCCCTTTTGTTTTTTTTTTACTTATACAATGGAGAAGCAAAGTTCTTAATCTTTTGCATGCTTTTACAATGTTTGAAATTGTTGAATTGGTTTTGAGTATAAATCACATTCGTAATTTTTGCTCCAGAAGTTGCATGAAGAGTAAGAGTTTAGCGCTACTCTTTCCCACACATAAACTATGTCCCACACCACTGCCTTACGGTGTTTCCTTCGGTGAGAAAGATATGATGTGATGAGAATTAATGATGAAGAGTTGGCTCAGGTTCAAAGGGAGTATCGTCCTTCCTTCTAATGGTTCATTGTTGGCATTATGATTTCTTGAGCACTCCTTGTTCCATTATGTTGACTATGATTAGTTAATATCATTGTTGGTAATATGGATGCATTGTTATTGCCATCGTTACTGCTAAAAAATATATATGTTGTTGTCACTATCTCATAGATGGTTGGATTGCATGGATGATGCTTTATTCTTGTTGCTACTGTTGCTTGATATTTCTTAGTTATTTGGCCTTATGTTAAGGATGATCATATTTTTTTTATTATGTTGTTGTTGTGAGATGATTATATTACAAATGCCTATTTAGAACATGGTATGTATGTAACCCCATTATTTGGGTAGTTGATGTAAAGTTGGGTCCAATAAGTCAACCGATCATGTTGGGTGTTTCACATAATCATGGGAGCATAAAGTCATTGGTATGGGAGGAGTCATGTATTTGATTCATAAACTCTTGTACTTTTATTACATATCTTTAGAAAGTCCAGCATATGCTCGGGGGGAACATGATCAACATGCAAATTTCATAATTCATATTAGCAAATCAGATTTACAATGATAAGTGCTAGAAGGGAAAGTACTTCATTCAACTTAGCCTTACCTTTTCCCTTGATGTTAAAGCGGGAGAGAAGACTTGGTGTTTGAAAGTTTTTTCAAGTGTTTTCCAAACACTAAAGTGGTTGTCATCAAGTCCAGAGGGGGGGATTGTTGGAACTATGGCTAATGTATTGTCCTTAATGAAAACCTGCTTAATAAATATTCAAATTGGTTATAATACGATGATTACGAAACTATTGCAGATGGCATGTTTGTTGGTACAAATATTATTTTATAGCATCTATTATTTCCATTCGAGTAAAATCCTATTATTTAAAACCCATAGCTTTCTACAGATCTGGTGGTTGAGTCCCAGAATTACTTAGTGGTAAAGACAAAGGCTCGATAGAGGGATATATTTTTCCATACCAATATGAATGATACTATTGAGGAATTTGAAATAATGACACATATTGATGGTTGGATTGGCATTTCAATAATATTTTTATTCTATCATACTATTATTTTGCAATTTCTAATTTATTTTATGGCACTAAAATCATATTTTTAAATGTGTAAATTTTTTGTAATATTTGAAAATTTGTTAAAAAAGTAAGCATATTAAAGATCAATAATAAATGAATATGAATACAATGTAGCTTATAATCTTCAAAATTATTTAAAAAGCTAAAGTAACCACTCTTGCTTCATCTCACAACAGTTACAGGCTTTGAGTAGTATTGTAATTTTATGAACATTTATTATTTCCTTTTTTTAAATATTATTGATTAGAATTCAGCAATAAAATAAATTTAAGTAACTTTATCTAACTGATGATTGGTGCATTTTGAGGACATTTATTGGTCCAAAATCCATAATTAATTCTATCTACTTCAACCACCCAAAAAAATAAATACAAGTCTAATTAAATTCATTTCGCTCATTATATATGGAACATCTAGATTAATTTTGTACCTAGTAATATTGTAATTTTATAAATTATGCTTAATTAACATTTATGATAAAGCATTAAAAATAAATTCATGAAGTTTTAAATAAAGAGTTTTTGAATAAAGAGTGATTGTATACATAGTTAATCATTTAATTTGTTAAATGATTAAATATAGTTAGTATGTGATTAAAAGTAGTGGAATTTCAAATCAAGTAGTTTGCTTTCATCATATAAGTAGTAAGAGACATTCTCTACAAGATAGTCAACTGTAAGAATCCCACCTGGACATGTGAGAGTATCTTCTACATGGTATAACAATTGTACCAGGACTTTCTCTATAGGATAGTCAATTGTAATAATCCTACTTGGACATGTGAGAATATCTTCTACGTGGTATAACAGTCATGTCTTGAGAGACTTTAGAGTTTGAGAATATCTTCTACGTGGTACAACAGTCATGTCTTGAGAGACTTTAGAGTTGCAACACCTCTCCTTGATAACATTTAAACCAATCGTTCTATTTACAAGACAACGTTTATCTAAAACCCATGATAAAGCAAACCAAATCTCACACACCATTCACAATCTCCATAGCCACATTGCATCATTATATTTTTTAATATATAATTTTATGGTTTTAATTTATTAAAATTGTGATAATTTAAAAAAGGTGTAGTCTTCTTTTCTTTTTTCTTAAAGTCAAGTTATACAATATTTAGTTGGATTGATATTTCTTAAAATATAAAGTGATATGACCAAAATTGTTATTATTATAATCATTGTTGTTATTCTTATAATCATTGTAATTGTAGCCACCACCTCTTTCATGCTGGTTAACATTGTTATCGTCATTGCCAATATTATAGTTGTTGTCATCTTAGATATTTCCCCTAAAATTTAAAATAATTTAAATTGTTTGACTTGTAAAAGATAGACAAAGTGGGATACTTGCATATGCCTTTTTTGTTTGATTGTATTACATTTAACATTAATATTTATTTTTCACTCAAATTGGGCTATAGTTAGATTACATAACATATCACTTCTTTCTTCATCTGTTCTCTTCTTCCATATGTGCTATCGACTTACATTGTTTCCTTTGCAACATTTGGTAGCGCGTCTGACTCCAGATCAGAAGGTTGCGTTTTCAATTCACGTTGGGTTCAATCATGGTTCTTTTTAAGCTTTTTATTTATGGTCGCATGTGAATTTTCTGGCTGTTTTTATTTCTTCCTAGGAAAATATAGCCTATTGAAGCTTTTCGAAAGATGGGGAAACTAACAGGATTGAATTCAGCACCTCTTGCACCTTTTATGCCTTTTTCTTTCTGGCTACATGTGAAGTTTGAGGTTGCTTTTTCTTTCATTCTGGAGATTGCCGATAGAAGCCTTTCTAGGAAACATAAGAGCTTATAGAAGCTTTTGGAAAGACGTTGCAGTAACAGGATTGAACTCAGGACTTCTTAAATAACAATAGAAACTTTTTGAAAGGCGGTGCGCTAACAAGATTGAACATGGGACCCCTTGCACCTTATGGGGTATTCACAGGATTGAACTTAGAGACCTCTCACACCTTAAACCTGCTTCTTTATATGGGTCAAGTTTATTTGATAATAAGGGGCATTCAGAGGATTGAACTTGGGACTTCTCGCACCTTAAACTAGTTTTTTATTCGAAATATAGTGGCTATACAAGTGAATCGTAAAAAATATAACAGCCCGGTATATATTTTCGAGCCTTCGAAAATCGATAATTTTGAGGGCATTTCGAGAATTGAAGTTGGGGCCTCTCGCACCCTAAGCGAGAATCATACCACTAGACCAAATGCCCTGATATAGGGAAAAACCACCGCAAACATTTTCAAGCATCTAAAGCAATAGAAATTTTCCATAGAAGTTCTAAACCTAACCAAACCTGGCTCATTACCTAACATGCAATAATCTTTTTATGTGCCTAACTTAAAACAAGAGCAAGACGAGTCAACCATAAGAGTATGATAGCCTGTATAAGCTTTCAGTAAGGAGATCCTTTACTTTTCTAACAAGGAAGCCACTGTCGTAGCAGTAGTCTCTGCCGTGGTTGAGAAACTCGAGTTCTTTGAGTTGCCACAATGAATTTGGCAGTAATTTTAACATGTTCCAATTTTACACTTTTAGTCAAGATTAGACCATTGGCATACTTGTAATTTTATTGTGAAAAACTGAGGTTCTTTTGCAATATTCGTGAGCATTCATCTTAAAAGACAAAGTTTTTCTCTGGAAACATAATATTACATGGCATCAAGTTCAACACATTGTCTTGGAAAATTGTAATAATAATCAGAGCAAGTGAGAAACTCTGACAAACTTGTAAAAATGAAATGCTTCACAAGGTTGAATTGGAAGTTGCCTTCAAACTGTTCAAGTTGCAGAGAGTGCTTACAAACCCTCGTATCTCACTTGGCAATGATTTTAGCTCTGTACATACTGAAAGATAACTGATTAATTCAAAACCTACATCCGAGAAAGATTATTAATTGTTTCAGGAACATGTTCTTATGAAGAGTGCTACAGTGTAAGGACTTTCGAAATAAAGAAAAGTTGAATAGAATATAAAATGGAGCGCATCATGAAAAAAAATAAGATATAACCCATTTTTTGGTAAAACTTTCAAATTAAATTGCAGTGTATAAAAAACTTTGCATATAAAAAACTCACCCCAATATTCTTGCATTGGGTCACATGAAGTCCGCAATAGGAGCTAGAACGTTTTTCCACTTAAAAACATTGGTACAAAATTTTAGTGAATAAAATTGTTGGTATTAGAATGGCTAGCCAAATTGTACAGGTACTAACCCATCACACTGGGGTTCTGTGGAACAAGCCTTTTTGGATCGTATGTGCTGAAAGAGACGCAACCAAAAAGTCCTGTATTTCCAGTTTAAAAAAAGTAAAAAAATAGCAGCAAAGAAGAATGAATTTAGAACAACGTTAAAACCAGAACGAGTAACTCCTTAAATGAGCTTTGAATTAACAAGGGAATGTTTAAAAGAATAACAGGCAATCTATGTCAAATATGAACCCTGAGATTACAAGGAAAAGTTAAAAACAAGAACAAATGACAAAGAATTGACGAGAACATAGAAGCACAAACATAGTGATGTCAAAGATAAACCCTCCATTTATAAGGAAATGTTAAAAAGCAACAAAATGACGTTGAAAAAAGTTAAAACAAGAACAACATCATTTCTAAAAATGAATTTGGTCTCGTGGTATGGTTCTCGCTTAGGGTGCGATATGATTTTTATACCAGTAGACAAGTTATAAAAATGATTAAGTAGTTCAAATTTTGTAATACAATTGAGGACAAGGGTGTTGGAAATCACATAATCCACAACACTGCTACCTAACCCATGGAAACAGGTTATCTGATTGGAGCGGGGCCACTTTTTAATATCATTATAGATGATTAGGTCTTGTGAAATGCAAAGTTTGAGGAGCTCGGTGCCGAATAAGTTCTTGATTATGTCTTCATATTTTCTCTTATTAGGTAAGTTACTATCTTCATCAGGCCACAAGGGGCTACGGTTAGAGTTGTTACTCAACATAATACCTTGGTTAGTAGCATTTCTAGCATTAAAGTCCCGAAGCAAAAGGATATTACCTTCAATGTGACTACATGCAAAATGACTCACAGACGGTCACCACCTATCTCATCATTCAGTTCACTGCTCTGAACAATCATGTCAGCACGCAACGGTGACAAGTGTAAAAAGAAAAAACTTAGGATAAAATAACTTGCCCTCACTAAAATCACATCGGGGCAAGAGACGCTTGCAATAAAAGGGTGAAATCGAAAGTTTGGTTAAATTTTTTTGGAGACAAATCGCCAGCAATAAACTTTGCTTCAAATTTCTTAAACACTGAAAATTTACAGTCAACAGAAAAACTAATACTTGGTCAATGCTCGATCGAACGCTATTGTCCTGGTGATGCCAAAGACAAGGACTAATAAGCCCAAACAAATGAGATATTGTCTATATACGAAACATTCCGAGAATTGAACTAAATGCCCTACACATAAGTACACAAGGAACTGAAAACATTAAACAAATATCTTTAAATTATTTTATTAAATAAATTACAATTTTATTACTAAACAATGTAGTGTTTGATTTATAATTTATATTCAAAATTATTTATAGTTGATTTGAAATTTACCTTCCAAATTATCATATTAAGATTATTTGACAAATTATTAAGTGTAATTTAATCTTCGAGACAAATTAATCATAATCAATTAAAGCAACTTAGCCTTAAAATTAACCATAAAAAATGGTTAAAAGTGGAACCACAAGAATAATCTCAATATAATGTATCTTGAAGGCAAATTTCAAATTAGTTCAAATGATCGAGAAAAATTATTCCTAATCGAAATAAAGTTTTTGTTCCAGTTTTTGTTTCCCTCTTGAAGTATGAAACGAGTATCAATTCCCAATTGATCTCACACTACCACCACAAAGCAGCTAGCAATCCTCATATACAAATCGAACCAGCCATCCTATCAAGCAATCCATGTAGTTCTCAATCTATAGCTTTGATAACCCAAAACTCAAATCTTTTATATCTAATATACACAAAAATTTTCACATTAGTATGTCTCGATCTCATTCTAATATATTTACAGATCTGATACAGAGGTAAACCAGATTTTTCATACCATGACAAGCAATATTAACATGTCTTGGAGACTTTCTTATGTAATGTCTCCTCCTTATTTGATATTGTTGCTTTAGTATGGTTTGATACAGAAACTTAATTGTAGATATGGGTCTCCTGATCTCTTGCAAACATTCTGATCTGATGATTGTTATAGCTATGCATCCCATGAATACTATGGAGATTTTAACTGCAAACCTTCTGATTGAATATAGGAATATTATCATACAAGTTTCTTCTCTTATGCAGAAATTGGAAGTATAAGCCTTCTCATCTTTAGGAAGTATTTTGTATGAAAAACTTGTCTACTCCTCTATAAACAATAATATACCATAGTGAAATGCTATAATGGTCTGATGAATAAAGGCATGAAGCCATAGACAGTTTATTTGCACCTCATACATTGATTGTATATACCTATTGCTATACACAAAATATACTAAGCTACTACCGTTCGTTCCATGCACAAATTATGACAATTTTAATGTATACCATAGAAACTATTATACAGATCATTTGTAGAAAGAACAATCTATTTTGAGTGAGTATCCAGAAAATTTTGACGTATACTAATCTTAGTCCCGTTGAAAAGAATTCAAAATCTTTGTGATGAGCAGTTGCTTAGGTGGTCCAATGCATGTTCTGAATGTAGGGAAGTCTGAAATTTTGTTGATTGTCATTCAATGCGCTTAGGAACTTCTGCTTTTGGAAAGTTTGATTGTGCTGCATTGAATTAAGCAAGGCTGAAACATTATTGTTGACGTTGTAGCTGTAGTTGTTCAAATTGCTTCATATGTTCTCATAATAGTGAGGTCAAATAGTCTTCACATAATCTCTGTAGCATTAGCAATGACATGGGTTGATCAATAGATAAATACCTCCAAAGGCATCCCTGCCAAATTCAAGGGCACAGTCTGCCAAGCATTTTCTGCTGCTCTCTTGTCCTTGCATTGTTGTCAATTCTTCGGGAATAGAAGAAATAATTCAAAATTCATCCTCAAATTTTGAAAAAACCATTATTAATCAAATGCACCTAAAATACCATAACAAAATACCATTATTAATCAAATGCTCCTAAGAGACCATTAGAAAATCCATGTAGCTGATCATTGAATTTAATTTTGCACCATTTCGAACAGTGATATTGGCAGGCCATGTTTCTCTCGATTGTTGTGCAATGAGGGATCTAACTTTGCGGCCACCTAACTATGGATGTAGAGAATCTAATCAAGATAAATGCTCAAATTCTTCATTTTACTACCCAATACCCACTACTCACAAATCTACCACTGAATTTTCCAGACTGAGGAATAATTGAAATTCTGGGCTTAAAGAAAGGCAGAAGTTGCATCGTTAACCTCTTTCTCAATGATTACTGGCGCTCCATATTCGTAAGATTCCTGCTATCAGTTAAAAAGAAAAAAGGAAAACACTGAACATTAATTTATAGGAATGGAGGATGTATTTCACTTCACATCGTTGCATGAAATTTTTAAAATCAAATCAATTCCCCATTTATTGAGCCAATCTTATTTGTAACCAATAATCAGAGGGATAGACACAAATAATTTTCAAATAAATATACTCTGTGTTACCTGTGTCGCCTCATCATTCAATTGCTAGAACCCTGCACTCGCTGTACATTCCTTCAACCAATTTATACCCTCTTCCAGATATATATATAATATATATATATTATATATTATATATATATTTATATATATACGAAGCTAATATGGATCTACGATTCTATACTATTTTAACTTGCAGAGTTGTATCCTGTAGAATTGAGATAAAAACGAACGTCAACAATTCATATAGAGCAACCAACCTGGAGCTGAGGGGTTTGCCATGGCAGAATTAGCACTACCAATTTTGTTGATCCTTTGTTAATATGGCATGAATATAATTTTCATCAGAGTAGACTACTTTGACCCAAAACGCCCAAAAGAACATAATAAACCCGGAACACATCAAATATAAATGAGGAGCACAATTCCTAAGAAGAATAATGATAAGCTATACTATGACTCCTCAGGTACTAGGAGAATAACTCCTGATACCCAAAAGATTGCAATATCAAATGATCATAGACAATTGTGCATGTCAATGATCATAATAATATCATATATTTACACCAAATATATACTAATTCTCAGCCATTACTAGTGTAGTTCTAGTTCTACGACTCCTTAAATCCACTGGAGGGCCATAACAATTACGTCCCTTCTAGGAATGCTTCATTCCAAAAACATAAGATCTAAATTACTCAAAACTTTCTACCAAATTTTATCATAATCTTATCAAAATTCCCGTTATTTTCTACTCTAAATTTCCAACCTAGGTTTTAAAGACTACCCAATTTTGGATTATAAAAAAGAATGCAGTTACAAACCCTACCTTCTGCAGTGTTACGGGGCAGACGAGTAAGCAGCGAAAAGGAGATGGATAAAAAGCAGAGGCCTGAAAGATGCCATAGTCACAACACAACGCAGTATTGAACAGAGGATGTAAATCGTAAACACTTGCTACCAACATCAACGTGTAAGAAGATTGTATATTTCTTTGCTACCAAATTCTATAATTCTTTCCTTTCTCGATTAATATAGTCTTCGAATTTTTTTATCCAGACAGGGCTTCTCCAGTATAATCCCATGCTTAATATATGGTGTGGATTCATGTAGTTTGTTGTTCACTTTAAACTATTTATGCACAATGCTTTTTGAGGCTGTAGAAGAATTATTTGTCCAGCTATTATTAGTTATGGGATCTTTTATTGGCACACATAAATGCCAAAGCATTTTTCCAGGAAAACACACCATCTTGCCTACAGTTAGGATTCAATATGGGGCAATGCGTTGATTTCTAAAATATGCTAAAAACATTGGAGAAAACTTTCTTCTCACTACTTAAATAGTTTTGGTATCAAAGCATTTCAATCCTAGAAATGCAAAACCGGAAGCAAAGATCCATGACCCATAGTTAAATAGTTTTGGTATCAAAGCATTTGCATATTGGAAATACAAAGCCGAAAGCAGAGATCCATAACCCATAGGACATAGGACAGGTGTTAAAACATATAGTTTCAGAATCAAAGCACTTGCATTCTGGGGGTGCCAAGCTCAGAACAAAGATCCATGACCCACGAATCAGAGATTAAGACATGATTTTGGTATCAAAGCATTTGCATCATGGAAATGTGAAGACAGGAACCAAGATCTATTAGCCACAGGTCGGATGAAGATGTGAAAATAATTGTGAAGGAGGGGCCAAAATTAACTCACCAATGTTTATTAGAGTTTCTCTCGCAACGTTGGATGAGGAGACAAGAGGGAGTAAAGGCAGAAACCAGAAAAATATTCAGTCATAGCAAGACACAGCTTTGAACATAGGATATACATTGTAAACTACTGCCACCAACATTATGGTGCAAAAAGACAATTTCTTTGTAAATCATTCTTCTCCGATTAGTAGATACTAGTCCTGGAGTATTTAACTACCCCAGGGTTTTCTCCACTTATAATCTTGTGCTTAATTATAGACTGGATTTGTTTATTTTGTTGTTACGTTTTTATTTTTCATGCATGGCATTTGTTACTGTTTTAGAAGAGTTTTTGGCTTAGATATTGTTGGATGGAGTGGCTTGTAATGGCACAACGATAGATAAATTTCACAGTATTTCCCCAAGAGAGCACACCGTTTTGCCCACAATTATTCTATTATGAATGGAAATACCATTCAAATTGGGGCACTGTCTTCATTTTTAAATATTTTAAAACCATTTTGAGACAATTTTCTTCACCTTGGTTAAAACAGATAATTTTGGCATCGAAGAATTTATACCTTTGAAGTGCAAAGCTCGGATCAGAGATCCATAATCCACATGTCAGAGAGCCATGTGAAAATAACTGGAAAGAACTTAGAATTAAGAAACCTTAACTCTGTCGTATTAATCGGAGTTTCTCAGATGACAATGGGTGCACAGAGGAGGAAACCGCGACAAGGAGATAGAGAAAAGGTGGAAGCCAGAAAGATGCAGCACTGAACAGAGGACATACATTCTATACCCTTGCCACATAGAGAAAATGCAGAAGCCAGAAGGATGCTTCAGTCACAAGAAGATGCGGCACTAAACAGAGGATGTACATTGTATACCCTTGCCACAAAGAGAAAAGGCGGGAGCCAGAAGGATGCTTCAGTCACAGCAAGATACATCACTGAACAGAGGATGTACATTGTAAACCCTTGCCACCAAAATTAAGGTGCAAGAGGACTGTCTATTTCTCTGGAACTAAACTCTGAAATCATTCTTCTCTCCATTATTATTGTCCCAGAGTTTGTAATCATGTAAGGATTTTCTCCACTTATAGTCTTATACTTATTTTATACTGTGGTTGATTTGCTTTCCTATTACGTTATCACTGTTCATGGAGAGCTTCTGATATTTTTTTAACAAATTTTTTCGCTCAGATAATGTTAGTTGTAACAAATTTAATGGTACATCATAGCATTCCTTTTAATAAAATACACCGTTCTTCCTACAGTGATTCTATAATACATATGGAAATAGCATTCAGTTTGGGCAATGTCCTGATTTGTAAAATCTGTTAAAACCATTAGATATTTGTTACCCTTACTAACTAAAAATTAAACTTGATGTTTCACGTCTTCTATTTCTTCATCAGTCATGATTGAGTTTTCTAGAAGTTTAATTGGTGAACTCTTGGGTGTTTCTTTGGAGCCATGTGAGAAAAATAATGCTCCTCTTTTATCTCTTTATCACAACTATGGTGAGCTCATTGGAGAAAGTTTGGTCCTAAGGGAAAAGGAGTGTTAGGTGTTATAGTCATTTGATATACATGCGTGGTTCAATAGTAGTGCTTGGTTCAATCATGCCCTTAGTTGTACAACTCAACTACCTACGCACTAAAGATTGGACTCACCAAACATTGTTCTCAGTGTACTATAGCAATTAGGTGTTGAAAATTGCAACAAGAAATTCTCAATTTCATTTTTCCTTAATAAAATTGATAAAATTTGAATTTCCACATCAACAAACAAATTGAATGATGTTAACTTGTGTGACATGGCTTATGTCACCCAGTTTAGTCAGTAAATTCGAGTTGGAGGAGTTAGAGTTCAATTTTGCATGTGTGATTGCTAGCATTTGAAACACTAGATATTATATATATATATATATATATATATATATATATATTATATATATATATATAATACAAAACAATAAAATAAAATAAAATGTACAACGTCGAACTATCTGAGTACCATGAAAGAACATATATGATGGTTCAGAAAGTGATGTCTAAATTGAATACAAGGGTATCAAAATGGCGTTTTCGATTAACATACAAACGAAGCAATAATAATATCATCTTCACATGAGGTTTTTCCCTTAGAACTTTTAACAATTGTGACCTCAATCCTCAAGGTCAATGAAAAGCAAGTGGTATTGATTACAAGGGTGTCAAAAATAGTGTTTTCAATTAACATACAAACGAAACAATAATAATATCATCATGGCATAATGTTTCTCCCTTAGAACGTTTAGATCGTTTAATAATTGTGACCTCAATCCTCAAAGGTCAAAGAAAAGCAAGTGGTTGAAGAGGATGCTCCAGAAAACATAAGTTTAGTATTTTTTTTCTACATATCTACAGTTATCAAACAATTTGGGATTGGCTAGAATAAAGATAGGGAATTCACATTTGTAGATGTGTAATTCAATTCAAATGATAAGAAAATTCCACGTTTTTCTTAAAAATACTACTAGCAGAGGGAGGGAGAGAATGCGATAACATTCCATAGAGATGATCAAAATGGCCAATTCAAGTCTTTGTCGTGAGTTTTTTTGGCTACATAAAGAATTAGTATATCAACAAAATATTGTTGAACACATTTCTTTTGAACGTATTTCTTGTTTTTATATTGTTTCTCATGTCTATTAAGGAGGAATAAAAACACATTGGCAAAAATTGTTGGAGTATGGATTTAGTTCTTTGGCACTAATGAGTCACTATACATAGTTCTTTTTGTCTTCCTATACCATATCGCATCGAGAAATTTGAAATCAAGACACTAGGAATGCAACGTTGGGTTCAAGAAAATTTCCTACACTTTATAAAAGATCACAATATCAAAGGGTTCCATGATGCTAAGAAATTTTATAGTCAATCCCTTTCTGTGAATACTTAACCTTGATGTAACTTTATTCTTCCTTTCTCATAGTTGGAACAACCTATGAGAGAACTTTAAATTTTGTTAATTGAGAGTCTTTTAGGAAAAACATGCTAATTAGGTTTCTGCATTTCATCTTAACATATTTTAAAAGGTTAAGGTAAATTTCTATTATTGAACTAAATGGTTTTGGCTAAAGGAGTTTTGATAACTGGTAACTTGTATTCATATGGAATATTTTTTGGATTTTTTTAGTGGGAATCTATATACATACTTTACATCAGATGTTTTTTAATATAAATAATTTTTTTTAATAAATTCAGCTATAATTTCTTACATTTTGTTTTGATTCATCATTAATAGAAATATTGTGAATATGTTAGAAATTGTCAAAGCAAAAAATGGGGAAGAATGAATGCTCTTGTCACATGTCAACCCAACTAAGAAAAATTATGTATTTAGTAAAAATTGATTTAGATCAAGAATCAGTAATGATGAACGATTATTTTTGCAATAATTGGTGTATGGGTTGTCGTCTATGTTGACAACATCATTAAATTTAATACGATTAAAAATGATCCTATCAACAACTATTATGTAATGGCCATTGAAATCATTCACATATTTGATACTATCAACTGTCATCCTTGCAAAAATTGTGAAGTTGGTGTCAAGATGATGGATACGTGCCATATTTGATACCATATGTTTCACCTTCATTACACTACAAAAACGAGACTGTCATTAAATTGGAGGACGAGATGAGTATTGGAATAATGAATTGGATTTGCCACATCCCAAGTGATCGAGTACTAGAAGGTTGAGGCATGATGGTGATCTCAAAGCTTTACTCGAGAACATCAATAATATGGATGGTAATAACCCTAATTTAGAAGAAATTGACAATGTGATTAAGTTTGAGCAAAAGATAAGGCTCAATGTTTTCATAAAGGATGACGAATAATCTCGGATATGAAATTGGTTTAGAGGGACAAATAGATAATAAAATTGAGTCTACCAATGGAAACACCACTACAAAACAAATGGGCCAAAATTAGAAAGGTGAATTAACTGTATACTCGAATTTTGAAAAAATACATTATAGCATACTCAAATATATAAAGTGTGAAATAAATAAATTGTTAATAATATTTACATTAATTTCAAGCATATAACTAGATCCACCTAACTTCATATCTACCATACACTAATAGGGATCCTATCCCAGGAGGTACAAACATTTTCTCAAATTATAGAGTCAAAATAGAATGTTTACATCTTCCATGATAGATCCGAAGGTATATCGATCTAGGCTCTTAAAAATAAAAGGGATATAAAATATATCTTCCTCTTTAGTTCCTATGATGACATGTATCTTTGAAGTAAAGGTAAATTATGTAAATTTAGGTAAGTCCTCATGCCGGAGCAAGAAATTCAATATCGACTTTGAATTTCCATTTATATTTAGCACTCACAAACGTAGGTTATAATTCTTTATGAAATTTTTCTGAGAGCATAATTTCAAAATTGGCATCTCACATGGTAGATCCATGGATCTAGGCTCTTAAAAATAAAAGGGATATAAACTAGCAATTGCACCAAATGTTGCACACGAAATGTCGTAAGGCATAAATTGGAGAAGAATCCCACCATATAATGCAACAATGATGTTGTAACAACATTGTTCTCATGCCTCTGTGTTCTGCAACAAATTCTGGAGCCATTTGTCTAAGTTGGCATTTCCAACACTCCTAATCCTTTCCTCTTCATCAACATCTTTTTCTTCTGCATTGGCATCTGCCCGATTTTCCTTCTTGATGCTTTGACAATATTTTTTGAAGCACATCATCTAAATCATCCTCCTCCCCATTTGCACATGCCACACTACTTTCATCTCCATAATCATGACTTGTTTTCCTTTATAGGTCTTTTACACCTCGCACTCTCTCCGTCAAGAAGTGATTCAATGCTTGATGCTTCTAGGTCATCTTCTAGAATCTGTGTTCACTTAAACGGACATACTGGCCATTGACAAATTCGATCATAATAATTCATCTACTTGTAATATGGTTGTTTAACCAACATTGTATGAATGAAATGAAACTACAATACCATGGACACATCCATGACCATGCATATATTGTTGCTTTATTAGCCAAGTAATATAAACTATCACATTTGTTACAACCATTCATCAGGTAAAGCAATAGCACTTGGATTTTAATCCTACAAATATGGAAGGGAGATTTGGAAGGGAGCTTTCTATCACACATTTTCCTCAAAAGTTTTAAATGCTCTATGGTTCACATGGCAGAATGTTCAATCTCTCTAGTTTATGCAAACATATTAACCATGGAAATAACTATAACATTGGCTCCTATATTTTTCCTATTTGGGAAAACATATGAATTTGAGTAGATATCATGCAAAATGTGGCTGCAAATTTCCAACACTATGTGGTTGCAAAATGCCAACACTGCACAAAAGCACGGTTCACAAAGGGATTGGATACACAACACTCCACAAAAGCACGGTTCACAGAGGGATTGAATACATAATATTTTTAGGACCTCTTGTTTGTAGGATAAAGGATCCACTTCCATGCAGTGATTTGACTACCAAAATCTATAAAGATGTACATACTCTCACAACATACTCAACTATAGACAAACAAACATAGTAAGAAATTAAGTTTTATTTTCCATTATTTTTAGGAGCTTCTGCCCATCTTTTCCGGCATTCACTATGCTCTTGGGTATAGATACAAAAACACCCAAAACACATTTAGGACACATTAAAAGATCAAATAAATATCAATTTCATATATTGCAATCATGTTAATGCCCGCACTAATTTGGCGGGCATTTGTAGAACGAAAAATTAGATTCCATGGATTAGTTCATTCCACATTATTTACAAATGCTGGAACAATAAATAATCATTCAAAACAAACAACTGCCCACAATTGGGGACCAAGCCAGGTCAAATTTATTATGAATGCAAATCAGAGGCTGCAGGGTATCCTAGTCATTCAATTTCCCAGTTTCTTTGAGGAGCAACCCTATAGTGTCTAGGTATAATTCCTGCACAAAATATCCAAACTAAACATGTTTTTAATCCCTGTCACCAGAATATATGAATATATAACTAAACGATGAGCAGTCAAAAGTTCTAATCCATTAATGATAACATTTTATTTTGGAGACCAGTCCGTGACCATGTCCTTTCTAGACATCGCAAGTAGTCAAAATTTCTAATCCATTAATGATAACATTTTATTTTGGATACCAACCCCTGACCATGTTCTTTTCTAAAAACTGCAAACATCAAGCTAGAATCACTTCCATAACATTCTCCCCACCTCCATCCTAGCTTTAAGTTATTTTCATGTTGAAGCAGACACAACAATATGTCATGCAGAAGGCTTTATAAATCCCTCTTCAACACCCTTATCAAATAAGGCAAGTAAGTAATTGTAATAACCATCAATATTAAGTAAACCCACCTGCACTTTCAGTAAGTTATGACTAATCAATACTCTTAATAATTGGCAATACTCTTGAAGATCAATGTTAAGGGAACTGAATGAACTCTAAAACAATTCAACATTAAATAGTGGATATGTACTAGCTTATCATGAATGCCTAGCTATGAAAATGTGACCATCTCTAGCAGCTCTTACATTGTCCCATAACCACCTTCAATCATCCAAATCTTGAAGAAATCAAGGAATGGAATATCAAATGATTTGGAAGTTTTATTATAAATTATCTACATATTGTCTCTCACCAGGCCCTAATAAATGAATATTTACCATTAGCATAGATTCATCATAACCTTTGATCTATTAAACATACAGAGATATATGTAACAAACAAACAAAGAAAAAATTCAAATTTCTAGTTACGAGGTATGATGGATCTATGTCAATTTAATTCTAATTTTATTTACATAATTACAAATGTCTTGAGCTCCTTTCTTAACATTGATAATTGGACCTTCAAATTTTATTTTCATTTTAGTTTATTAGAATTAGCATAGATTCATTGAAACCTTTTATCTATTAAACAAAGAGATATATACTTAACAAACAAACAAAAAGATAGTCAAATTTCTAGTTACCAAGTATGATGGATCTAAGTCAAATTTTTTTTTTAACATAATTACAAATGGCCTGAGCTCCTTGCTTAACATTGATAATTGGACCTTCACATTTTATTTTCATTTTAGTTGTTTAGAATTACCTACCATCAAGGCACATTTCAGTGGCTATGGAGTGCACCTAGCTTCTTAAGGTGCAACTAAAAATTAAGCAATTAACAAAAAACCATCCTATTTATCATAGCCCAAAAAGTTTTTTAAAAATGCGAAGTATCATATCACTTGGAAGAGAAATAAAAGCATCATCTTGATGAGCCATTTTGTCCTTCCTTTCATGCATGTCAGCAACAGTCTTTACATCATGGACTATATGACTAGATATCTGTGATATAATTTACCATCTCAAATAGTTTAGGTTGTAGGATCCTTAAGCAACATAAATAGAAAAACTATTTCAATTACATAAAAAGCTAGAATAGTCATGTCCATAGTATCAAAAGCAAATCAATCAGTTGCAAAATGAAAAATCCTAATCATCTAATTTCAGAGCAATCAGTCCTTGGGAAAGAAAACTAGAAGCCTTATGCCAGTAATTTCACTACAATACATTGTTCCTCTTAGCATGTTTGATTGGTGTTATACAACAAAACATCAGGTTGAATAGGTCATTGTTATTTATTTTATCTCCCTCTCTTATATCCGTTGTTATGTTCTGTGTACCTTTTGATTAGCCTCATACTGTTCTGGTTCGCGTGGATTTAAAGAGTTAAGAGATAATTGTCCCATTTTCATTTCAAAGATGGACTAAAGATTTGTAATATGAGAAGGCCTGTAACCACTAATTTCCCAAATTGTTTCGTGTAGCAAATATAGACACGAATGGTTCAACGTCATTTAACATGAAAGAAAAGTTACTTGTAGATAAGAACAATCACTTGGTTGAAACCTTTGAAGTTAATTAAAGAGAGAAAAAGGATGCTTCCCTTAATTTCAGAGTGACAGTTCCTTTAAGCCTCCATCATTTTCATTTAGTTTAAATTGCATTGCTTGTGAAAAACCATGTAAACAAATAATGTTATGTCACAATGTAAACAAATAACATTATCCTATAATAGAAGAGACACTACATTGATTGTAAATTCCATGCAAACAAAGAATTGTATTCTATAACATAAGACAATAGCTCCTATTGTGTATTCAAACGTCCTTAATCCAAACATACTAAAAACCTAGCTATACAGTTACAACCAAACAATTGAGGTACATTGAAAGAAAATTTGAACTAGAAGTACATAAGAGGTAAATCAATTATTATCATTGATGGTATATATCAAGAAATGGATGTGTCCTAACATGATGGTAACTAAATAAACTTGTGAGATGCTCTTTCAGTATCTTTGCTTCCCCAGCTAAACAGATATTCATTGGTACTAAGGAATTTTGTTTAGATCTTGAGATGACTAGGTAAAGTATCCAATCCACTAAAGTTTGATTCATATTTAGGGGTTTGAGCATGTTATCCACTTCTCTCTATACCCGAACTATTGCAGCTGGAGCGAGACCAACTTGTTTTTTCATTTCCAGAAAATGTTGGGGCCATGAGAGGCAATCAACAACTATAAATTTACTTTTTCTTTTCCAGAAAATGTTGGGGCCATGAGTGGAAAATGACAGTTGTAAATTTATTTAGTTGTTGGCTTTTCCTACAAAAAAAACATGGAAGGGAAAAGAAAATGTTGGGGCCACGAGTGGCAATCGAAAATTGTAAATTTATTTTTTCTTTTCTAGAAAATGTTGGGGCCATAAGTGGAAATCGACAACTGTAAATTTATTTAGTTGTTCTCTTTTCCTAGAAAAAAAGATGGAAGGAAAAGCCCTCTTCCTACCAAGAACCAAATATTTTGAACCAAAGATTATGGCTATAAAAACAATCATTTCCATGGATTAAACTCGTTCTTTTGTTCTTCATTTGATGGTGGTGGTTAGACAGTCACTTATGCTAGTTATTAAGAAGCATATTCAATACGGTTCATTTCAACTCCAACTCGGTCTCAATCTGCGAGGTAGGGATAGAGAAATGAAATATGGACATCAGCCAGCTACGAAGTTGGAAGTCCTGAGGATGCTCGTGATTAAGACACTATATTTTTGCCTACAGGTATTTCCTTTACCTTTTAATTTTCTCCTAGAACTCAATCCCCTACCTCCTAATAACCCATAGGAAAAAATGCTTTAGTTATCGATTTCAATCTGCCCTTTCCCGTATCCACATGAAGTTTTAACTAGATCACAATTTCAGCGCAGAACAACGCTTTGGCTATGTAGTGAACCTCGCTTCTCAAGGTGCAATTAAAACTTAATTGCAATTAATAGCAAACCATCCTATTTATCATACCCCAAAAAGTTTCTTAAAAATGCGAAGTATCAAATCACCTGGAAGAGCAATAAAAGCATCATCTTGATGTGCCATTTCGGCCTTCCTTTCATGCATGTCAGCAACAATCTTTACTTCACTGGCTGTATGACCAGATATCTGTGATATAAGTTACCATCTTAAACAGTTTAAGTTGTAGGATCTTTAAGCAACATCGAGAGTAAAACTATTTCAATTACATAAAAATCCAAAATAGTCATGCCCATAGCATCAAAAGTACATGCAAAATCCTAATCATCCAATTTCAGAGCAATCAGTCATTGGAAAAGAAAACTAGAAGCCTTATACCAGAAATTTCACCGCAATACATTGTTCCTCTTAGCATGTTTGACTGATGTTATACAAAAAAACATCAGGTTGAAGAGGTCATTGTTATTTATTTTATCTCTGTCTCTTATATCCTCTGTTCTGTTCTGTGTACCTTCTGATTAGCCTCACCCTGTTCTGGTTGGCCTGGATTTAAAGAAGTTTGAGATAACTGTCCCATTTTCTTTTCAAAGATGGACTAAAGGTTTGTAATATGAGAAGGCCAGTAGCCACTAATTTCCCAAACTGTTTGGGGCAACAGATATAGACACCAATGGTTCAATGTCATTTAACATGAAAGAAAAGTTACTTGTAAATAAGAACAATCACTTGGTTGAAATTTTTGAAGTTAATTAAATAGAGAAGAAAGATGCTTCCCTTAATTTGAGAGTGACAGTTCCTTTAAGCTTCCATCATTTTCATTTAGTTTAAATTACATTTCTTGTGAAAAACCATGTAAACAAATAATGTTATGTCACAATGAACAAATAACGTTATCCTATAATAGAAGAGACACTACATTGATTGTAAATGTCATGCAAATAAATAATTGTATTCTATAATAGAATACAATAGCTCCTATTGCGCCTTCAAAGGTCCGTAATCCAAACATACTAAAAACCGAGTTATACAATTACAACCAAACAATTGAGGTACATTGAAAGAAAATTTGAAATAAAAGTACATAAGCAGTAAATTAGTTATTCTCATTGATTGTATATATCAAGAAATGTATGTGTCCTGACATGATGGTAACTAACTGGCTAAACTTGTGAGATGCTCTTTCAATATCTCTGCATCCCCATCTAAATAGATATTCATTGCTACTAAGGAATTGTGTTTATATCTGACATGACTAGGTAAAGTATCCAATCCATGACTCAAGGATAAAATACTATCTCTTCGAATATAGTCTTAGACAAATATCACATCTACCCTAGAATGTAAACCCTTGTCTGATAGCTCCCACGGGTCTTAATTCATTTTTTATTAATATCGCGTAATTGCCATATTTTCTTGACATTTCTTGTTAGGATATATTAAGAGTTTACAGGTTCAGTCTGATGCTAAGAGCAATGGGACATCACACATGCAATACCTAACCTCACAAAAAATGTGATTTTATTCCTTCGTGTCAAAGGTTATTATCCAAATTATTTTGTCTGCAATAGTAAATGAAAGTTGTGTATGGGCCTTACCCGCATGGGTCAGAAAATATCCAAACACAAAGGGAAACTTTGAATCAACCATCCTAGCAGCAACCAAATGAGAAAAAATGGCTAAGCCTGCAAATTCCTACAGACAAGATAGAATTCACGCGTCCGAGTTACCTACTCTGATAACCTATGGACATTAATAAATTTTCGATTTCAAAACTCACTTGCCACTAAAGTTCGATCCATATTCATGGGTTTGAGTGTGTTATCCACTTCTCTATGTACCTGAACTATTGCAGCTGGAGCGAGACCAACTTGTTTTTTCTTTTCCAAAAAATGTTGGGGCCATGAGTGGCAATCAACAACTGTAAATTTATTTAGTTGTTCGCTTTTCCAAAAAAAAAAACATGGAAGCAAAATCCCTCTACCTGCCAAGATAAGATAGAAGTGTTAAACAATTCTGAAGACTGTTTCAGATTAGCCAAAATCTAGAATTTGAAAAATTTCTCCCTATCCCCTTCTAGCGAATGCCTTCTGTTAGTCTTGAGTAGGACCAGCTAATTGTACATCGTGCATGCCTTCTGTTTGTTGTTCTCTTTTCCCAGAAAAAACATGGAAGCAAAAGCCCTCTACCAGCCAGTTTTCCTCGGGGAATTCCTACAAGGAGACTGCTCTTTTCCAAAAGATCTAATCAGGACAAGGTTTTGGGAGGAAAATGAGGAGAAATTGAATTGTTGGAGGAATCAAGAAGGGGATTCCCACAAAAGTAGAGTAGAGAAACATTTCCAGTGGGTCTCAAAACTAAATATTATGAGAACAATGCACCACAAATAAATTCATGGTCGTGCGTAGGCCATCGTCCCATCGCATCAGCCATTGTCTTCTTCCCTAGTTTTGCACCCTTTGTCTGGTAGTAGAAGTGTTCTAGACAAAGGATAGGGCAGAGCAAGCGCTACATGCTACCAGCCTTATAACTTGTAACTAATGTAACTAATTTAATCGCATGGTTGAAACTATTTTAATTGTCTAACATTAGAAATCAAAGGCCCACAAATTTACATGTAATGTGAGAGGGGACTTGTTTTCAGAGCGAACGCCTTATGGCGTAAATATATCTTCCTCTCTAATTCCTATGGTGCCATATATCTTCAAGGTAAAGTTAAATTATGTAAATTTATGTAACTCTTGATGCCACAACAAACAATTTAATATCCACTTCGAATTTATATTTATATTTAGCACTCACAAATGTAGGTTATAATTTTTTATGCAATTTTTCCAATAGCATAATTTCGAACTTGTGACAAGGACTCAATTGTTCCACAACGCTTGTTTAATTTGAATGGTTGCAGTAATTATAGATTTTATATCATGAATGATGAATTAAAATGTGAATCTCTACTTCTAACTTGTGAGGTATGGATAAAACAATTTTTTTTGTCATACTTGGCATGTTGTATAGATAAGCCATGGTATAGTAAGAAAGATGATTTTCAAGTTAAGAATTTCTTCAATAAAGTAGGGTTAAATCTTCATGGTTAACGATATTGTTGAATGTTTTTGAAAAATTATATATATGTTTAACTCATTTAGAAGAAGAAGAAGAAGAAGATTTCATTTGCATGTTATTTTCATCTTGCTGACATGAAACGTATTATGGGGAACATTTTTTATGGTGGATTAACTCCCACCATCATTGATATAGATGTGGCTTTTATATTGAAATATTGAGATATAAAAGGCACATATTTTTCAATTTTAGTGAACTTCTCATAAGTTTGAATTGGTCCAAAAGTTGACTCATTCTACTTTATTATTATTATTATTATTAGTAGTAGTAGTAGTAGTATAATGTGAGGTCCCGCCTCTCACTAAAATGGTTTCTCAATGAAAGTGAAACACATCCAATTCATAATACTAAAACACAGAGTGGTTGTGTGATTATGTTTGTGCTCAACCTAGTTGTTCATTTTTTGATACCTCTAATTATTAAATATATTATAACCTTATACATGTTTAGATATTTTTAAGTACTAAAAGTGTTATAACACAATATGAAGTACAAGGGGTAAAAATATTTCACTTACGATTCATTTTTATGAATATTACAACCTCATTAAAAATAAAAATATTTTGTATATCCATGTGAAGTAACTTAATTTAATTAGTATGAAGTTTCATAATTATAATAGAAAATGCCTTTTGGAGATCTTAGTTGTGTCTTAACTTCAGACAAACATAAAGTAATTAAAAAAAGGCAATATATTACATTTCTAAAAATATTTGAATGTGTACAAATCACTTGAATATTATTTAAGTAATTTATTTCAATATATATAAAAACAAAAAATTAATTGAAAATAAAAGAAAATAACTTATTTGTAATAAGAGTAATAAGAGAGGATATATATTTCATTCAAAACCTAATAGAAAATTAATAAGTCTCATTTAAAAATATGAATAAATTTAATAATAACAAAATTCAATATAAATTATAAATAAAAAAATCAATATGCTACATTAATAAAATTAAGATGTATTTAGAAATTGTTAATAACAAAAAAAATAAAAGTAGACAACATCTATAAATAAAATATTTTAATTGTTATATTAAGTAAATTATTTTAATTTCATATACGTATATATTTGTATGGTTTAAAAAAATCTTTTGGTTAAAATATTTAAAGCAAATTTTTATCTTTTATTTTCTTCTTTTGCATGTATAGTTTTGATCAATTTTCTCTAAAATACAACAAATAATTGTTGAAGTGTATTCTCTACAATCTAAATGCTCAACGAAATTTTTAAGTTGTTGAATATATTTATGAGTTAAAAAATAAAATTTAAATTATATATATTCTCTTGAACCATAATTATTCTTAAAATAGATTTTATGAGATCCCTTATTATAATTCAAATTCAATTCCAATTTAATTAAGTAAAAACATTATCAAGGAAAAAAATTTCATACAAAATAAAATACATCTATTTCATAATACTAAATAAATTTCAACAGTTCATTTTCATTTTCAATTTTTAATAAAATTTTAAAATATTCTTAAAATCTAATTTTCATTCAAAATTCAAGAGAGTTAAATATGTATATATATATATTAATGACAAAACCACCATCATTAGTGGAAGTTATCTTACCCACAAAACCATGTACAGTGACCGCTATAAAACGGAGTAATCTATAATGGGACTTGTTGGAGATGGATGTGAAGTTGCAATGGATCATGGTGCATGGCAAAGATTATGGGGGCTCAGTGGAAGTTATCCTACGCACAAAACCATGTGCGGTGACTGCTATAAAACGGAGTAATCTAAAATGGGACCTTTTGGAGATGGATGTGAAGTTGCAATGGATGATGGTGTTAAGGGGTCTCTTGATTTTCCGGCAACTCTTTTTCCGTCCGACACCGTTTTCATCTCCATTGACGACTTAATTAAAGCACAACATTGAGTGATACTTACCCCACGTGGTGCTCTGAAATCGCCTATCCTTCCTGGTCTGTTTCTTCTTCTTTTTAGAGCTGCGTGTTGCTCGACTACTACGCTTTCGGGTTTTTTTTATGTAAATGTATATTGTATTTTCAGCATTATTATAGCTATTTTGTTGTTTCTCTTACATTGATCGATGGTTGGTTTTGATGCAGGGTCGAAATGTTATTTTTGTATTGATGGATTGTTGGTTTTAACGTAGGTTGCAATGCCCTGGAAGACCACTTTCACCATTAGAGGCTCGCCTATGACACCAACTAGTTTTTGTGATTAGTGTTTGATCCACCCGGAAATAACAATAATATGACTGACAAAATATTAACGAGAGGCTCGAACAGTTCGGGAGAAAATGTTTGCAATAACAGCATTAAATTTCATCCCAGTCGGCCACCAAAGATTGCATCTCGGA
>APFE030270547.1:103834-177474 GCA_000404065.3 Pinus taeda
AAGTTTTATTAATATCTCAATATTTTTCCAAATTTAAATATAATGAAGTTAAATGGATTAATCAAATATTCATTCAAGAAGCACATTTCAATAGTCAATTACTCAAAAAATACAACTTCCAACAAAAGTTGGCATTTCAAAATGGATTATTAAGGATCGCAATAACATCTGACATCTGAAGGGATTATTCTCACATGTTGGGCCTTTGCAGCAATGCCATACGTCCGCAGCTGCAAGGCATTAACTGTTCAGTAAAACTTTTAATATGAGGTACTAGAAAGTGGCCACATTAAAAGATTAAAGATATGAATGTTAAACACCATATACTAAAGCAAATGAATTTGATATAAAATTAATATATTTAATTAAATATATTTTAATAATTGACTTTATTTTTTAAATAAAATTATTAAATAATTTTTCAATTTGAGATTCAATTATATTTAAAGATTTTAAGATAGTTAAATCCTCTGCATTTCAATAAACATGATATTAATGAAACTGGTTGCCAACACGCAATACTTCGTGATACTCAGTTGGGTTGCTATATAAAGAATTAGCACGAAGACAAAAGATGGTTGAATGCATTTATCATTTTCCTTATTATTTCACATGCGGATTGACGATGAACAGCATCAATTTCACAAACTCAATCACAGCTGATCTTGTCTTGAGTATGGACTTAGTTGTTTGGCATTGTTATGTGTCATTATAGACAAATTTTTGTCTGCGTATACCGTGGGCATCCAAGAATGTAAAATCAAGATACTAGGAGTGCAGCGTTAGGTTAAAGAAAAGGTCAAACACTTAAAAAATATCTTCCAATATCAAATGGATGCATGATGCTAAGCACTTTTACATTCAATGCCTTTCTATTTGGCCAAACATGATAATTATGTTTAAGTATTCCAGGTTAACCTACCTATGTTAAAGTAATGGTTTATTATTAACGTAAAAACCTAAGCAACTTTTATAAGTGGTATTCACTTGGCCATTGTTTTGGGACATTTTTGTGGGAATTTAGGCCAGTACATCACACAGTTTTGTAATTTCAAAAAAAAATCTATCAATTTGATAAAAATACTTCAATTTTACTTTTGATTTATCTTTAGTAAAATTAAGGTGTGAGAATTTTTGAAAACCAAAAATGTTGGAGAATGAATGCTACTTTCACACTACAACACAATTAAGTAAAATTAGGTATTCAGTTAAATATTATTTGGATCAACAATTAGTTACAATGAACAATTATTTGTGCAATAATTTGTATATTACAGTTGAGTATGTTGACAGTAAAAATATAATTAATACGAACAATTTTTATGTTATGAGCTTTGAAATCACCAATGCATTGGATGCTCATCCTTGCAAAAATTGGAAAGTTGGTACCAAGATGATGGGTATTTTTTTTTGTAAGTATTAGCGAAGGGTATTTTTTTGTAAGTATTAGTGAAAAATATAAACTAAGTTTTTTTTCTAGAAAACCATGCATACGTCATCTAGAAATTTAAAATTAGAAAATTTCAATATTTTTGTAATCTTATCGCTAGCAACTTTGACAAGGATACCATGGTGATGTTGTTGCTAAATCCACTTGCTACAAAGAATCGTGCACCATGTTTTTCCCCTTCATTACCCTACGAAATGAAGATTGTGATTCAGTTGGATTGGAGAAGAAGATGAGTATTGGAATAGTGAACTCGGGCTACCAGGTGCCAAGCTATTTAGTAGTGGAAGGTTGATGCAAGATGTTGATCTCATAGCCTTAATTGAGAAGATCAATAATATGGATTATAATAACAACAATTCAGACAAACATTGCGACTCAGCTTGGGGAAAGATAAGGATCAACTGTGTCATAAAGTTTCAAGAAGAAGAAATCAGTTTTAAGGAACAAATAGATAATCAAATTTGGTCTACTGGATGAAAAGCTAGATAGGTTTAAATAGGCTAGGCAAAGTAATTGTATATCTACATTTTGAAGCACAACATGGTGGCATATTTAAATATATCAAGTGTTAAGTAAAATATATTTCATTAAGACAAAAGGCTTATTCTACAAAAGAGTATGTATAAATATGTCTATGCTCAACTTGGAGTTGACATGTGTTCTTCTTAAAAGAAAAAATAAAATATTTTCTAAGTAGAGAAGCAATGCTAGATATAATAAAAAAGAAAAGAAAATTGTCCTAGTAGTTAGTAGTTAGTAGTAAAAAAAGTTTATGAGTAAAATGATTAAATTTTATACTTTTCAAAATTATTTTAACAAAATCCCCGGGTGACTACAAGACCCTTGATGCAATGAATGTGCTTAATGGGAGGCGCCTCAAAAGAGGAACCCACCACCCACAAGATACGTGGCATGGATTGGACATAGATGGGAGATTAATAACAATGACGGTGGGGGCAAGAAGCGAGATCAATCTCGTTTGAGGCATTGGGAGAGTGCATGAAGATATCAGAAACTTTGATTTTCAATGGAGATTGTTGTTGTGGAGAAAGGATAGACTAGGTGTGAGTTCAACCATGCATAACATTGGTTAATTGGTAGGTTATTTACTCCCTTTCCCTTTTCCCCATGCTAAAAGCCTTTTGGAATTATGATTTGGGTTGGCTCGGTGTAATTTTGTTGGCTTTTGGGAGTCTGGGTCATGCAATGTCTGTGTTTGCATCGGGTCGGGGATATATATTTTGAATTGGCCTCGAGGCATCACTATTTTAATGCAATTAGGTATAAGGCTACTCCACACGGGATATTCTTAGTGTGGTATAAGAAAGGCAACATGTTGCAAGGACAGGGCATGGTGGGTTTGCAAGGTAGGGGAGTAGAATGCATGTGACACCTCTCACATTTGTTTGAATTGTCTGAGGGAATTACTTATGCTGAGTTGTATTTGTGAATTCCTGTGACCGTAAAGGAATTCCTGTGACCATAAAGTTTGGCTTGCTCACAAAAACTGTAGCCATGGCTTTGTATATGGGCGAGGTTTACCAAGAAATGGGAAAATGTAGCAAAGCCTGTGAACGCTGGGACCCTAAGGAGAATTGGGACAAGGGGGATAAGGGTAACTCGGTGCATAGCAATTTTGTTGTTGTTGTAACTTCTTGGAAACCTCGGAGGGAAATCCTTTGAGTTGCACACATGAGAGGTGGACTCTGTGGAGCGAGGTTTCTTGAAATCATAATTTTGATTCCAATTTGGAACCTGTGTTTTTTTAAGGAAAAGACGTTAAACTTTGTTTTCAATCTCGGAAGGCTCAAAAGAAACTTTTTCTAGATTTATGGGTGCTTGTTGGTCTGTGTATGGGTCAAGAGGTTGGTAATAATTGGGGTTACTCAGAAGGTTGGGGTTGATATCACCTATGTGGATGACTGCCACAAAACATCTCGAAGGAAGTAGAAAAAAATGGTCTATGCGGCAACCCAAAATTGCAGCCCAACCTCATGTGGCCAGAGCCGAAAATTTTAGGGCATACAAGAGGATGGGAAATCTAGCAACCTAGGGGGCAAGCGCAAAGGCCATAAATAATTTGTCAACAACATCAATGAAGCAGTTGATGACTATCATGAGGGCATAGATGAAGAAATTTGAAAGTTGATAGAGGAGTGGGAGGCAAACCTTAACAGTGAGGCAAAATCCATGGAGATTGAAGCAAACAAATTGAGGGTTTTAGTGCTCGACCCAGAGCATACTTGAGGTAGAGTGACCCAATTCAAACATAGGTTGTTCCTCTACTAGTCAATGAAATGAATTTTTTGTAAGGCCCTTGAACAAGTGCACACATTCCTAGATACTTTTTCAAATTGAAAAGCAAGAAAAGCATTTGACTTGCATTCTAACATCGATAGAGCTCCTGGGGTCATTTGTAAAAGACCCAGCTCTAGTTGAATCTCTCTTTTCTCTAGATTTTGATGTGGATATCTTTTACTTTTACTTGTAATTACATTTATGTTGGTAGGCACCTACATTACGAGATGTACATGAACATACACTCATATGGTTTGGGTAGAAAGACTCAAAATGTATCATTTGTGGATGGCATATCATGTAGTGAGTTGGCCAAGAAACTTGATTTCCCACAGTACAAGTTGAGGCCACCTAACAAATTTCATAATTGTATGTAACTTACTCATAAAACCAATAAAAAAACGAAAACTTAACAAAAACAAAATTAACAAAAAAATTATAAAAAAAAATGTTTTAATATTAGTAGAATAAAATATCTGTGAATTATAAATAAAATATTTTAACACCAAATAATATTATTTAAAAAATATATTAATTAAAATATATATATTTTAATGTTAAATGATAAAATGGAAAAATGAAAGTGTTAATTAGTCTCTATAACATTAAAAAATACTCTAAAATAAGTTGTTTGTTTATGTGACTAACTAAGAGTGACACGAAACCACCATCATCGTTAACGTCATCGATGAGGACTATAAAATGACGGCGTTAGAAGGATCACAATAAGAGTGGCCATTGGAAGGGGATTGTTAAAAGTGATATTATTAGAGGGGATTATCATTATTATCATTGTTAGAGGTGATATTATTTGAGGGCGCCTGGGCTTTACCTCTGATCTTACTACTCCTAGTCGTGGGTTCGCAGAGTATACCCATAACGGGCATGTGTAATCCAAATCAAATCCCAAGTGGAATTCCTTTCTTCATTACGGTCAGAAAGCTACTCGTACAACTCGAACAAGACACGCCCTTTAACGGTTACAACTACAAGACGAACCTCGTCGACTGAAGCACAGGCACAGCTGCCTACGAGCAAGCAATCTGCAGTGTATTAGGCCATCCGGAGATAATAGCTCGGGCTTTCTACACCGCCTGCCTTACTAACATGGGTGACTCCATCTGGCACTTTTGGAACAATGCCATTGCTGCTGTGGTTGAATCCGGCCACCAATGTTCCATCCTCTACTCCATGACCACTACAGCTTTTAGTATCAACTCTAACATGTCCAAATAAAAACCATTGGCGATTCTACATCGGTGCTTGGGTACTACTTTAGTATCGACTCCCAAGAATCTAAGCTCAGTGCATAGATAAGACACTTATGCATCTAAGATCACTGTATAAAGAAAACTCCAAATTTTTAGTGATATTGGTAATTTAGTTTGTTTTATTAGGTGTTATGCCCTTAGTATATATCTCTCTTTCATAATTGTGTAGTTAAAAGAAAAGTTTGTTTTAATAAAATATTATTATTATTTTATTTTATTTCTATGTCTTAACTTATTTATACTACTTCCTTGTATATAAACAAAGTAATAAAATATTATTCTTTTCTTGTTATGCTATAGACATATTCTTCATTAACAGACAACCGTCTATTTCACTGTCATCTATTTAATTTAAATTAAGTGATTGTTTTTGTTTTCATTTTATCAAAATAGCTTTAGCCAAAGCTACAATGAATTTGAAGTGTAAAGAAGTGGATTTGTTAGAGTTTAATAAATGCCTGATTCAAACGTCATAAAGAAGAGCATAGCTTAATTTTAAGTATAGTTATGTTTAAGTTTTCTTTTTTTCTTCCATATATTGTTGTTAATATTTATATTTTCATGGAGGCTTCACACCAATGTAAAATCTCTTTAAAGTATAACTTTGATATTTGTTAAGATATTAATCTTAATGTCTCTTAGGTGTCAACACATTTGATTATGTTTTCTACTAGGTGTTATGGACAGATCAGTTTTACTTCAGTTCTACTCCATAGGTGTTTAGTTTTTCTTTAGTCGTTTATTATTGATATTTACAATGTAATCTTGAGGTAGATGAAGTTGGATACCAAATGGGGAGAATAATTTTAAGCGATAAGTAGACAACCTTAAATGAGGACTGGACTGCACAAGGAGAATAGCTAGGGTTACAGGCTTTTGTAGAGTTTGATCTCCATGGATAGTCTCAAAGGAGGGAGCTCCACTCCCTCCTACAAGCAGGTTGTGGTCAGCAGGGTTAAAAGACCAATCGAAAATGATAGAGGTCCTTCAGGAGGAAGGAAGGGAAATAGTGAAGAGGAACAAGATGGCACTAAATCAAGGGAGAGTAATAGCACTAAGGAAAATGAGGAAGAAGACAAGGAACAATGAACAAAAGACAAAGCGCAAAAGGGACCATGTAAGCCCAAAGTTGCGGTTACACATAGAGTTGTTTTAAATGATCCTGCTCTGCAGGCGCACAGGGACCACATGCAGACATATGCAATCATTTGTAAATTCATGGGTTTATGGCCCACTGAAAAATCTTTACAAATGTGGATTAAATACCACTGTAAACCAGAAGCAGGCATTGAC
The DNA here is from genome assembly GCA_000404065.3 of Pinus taeda. Classification (NCBI taxonomy): domain Eukaryota; kingdom Viridiplantae; phylum Streptophyta; class Pinopsida; order Pinales; family Pinaceae; genus Pinus; species Pinus taeda. The sequence goes on from APFE030270547.1 coordinate 110,147, forward strand.
CTACATCTTGGGTCAAAGGGTTTCTTCACTGTGGTATTTGCAATATTGAAGATAAGGACAGAGTGTTTGAAGGAGGGCACTACTTTTATGCTGCAGCAGGCCCCTATATGTGACCATGGATTATGAATTTTGTTCCAGAGTGTGAGACTTTTACTTCGATCCCGGTTTGGGTAAGACTCTACTCTCTACCTCTTGATTACTAGTAAAAGGAATCCTTATCTACCATAGGAAATAAGTTTGGACGTTTTGTCAAAGCTTCTGAGGCCATTAGAAGGGGAAACTATACTTCCTTTGCTAGAATATGTGTGGAGATGGATCACTTTGGAGCTCTACCACATGAAGTAATCCTAGAAGTATTTGATGAAGAATGGGTACAAATAATAGATTACAAACATATTCCATTCATATGTTGCAAATGCCATTAGCATGGGCACCTATTCAGAGACTACCCTCTGAGTAAAATAGAGAATAAGAATAAAGCCAACACAATGAAAGATACGGAAAGCTTTCACAAAGTGGCACATAAAGAAAAAGGAAGCAAAAGGGGCCAAAGATACAAAAACCAGGAGGACAACAAGCTAGTCAGAACAGGTTCCAAGTTCTTGAAGAGGAAGAAGGGATTACAAAGGAAGATTAGGCAAAGGAAGGAAGTCTAGTGGAGGAGGGGAAAGAAGAAGATTGTGATCAAACATAAGATAATATTAAACAGAAAGAAACTATGATGAGTGAAGCAGACCTAGAGATGGACTAGGAAATGGCCCAGAGTGAGATGGAAATGGAGGACCATGAACTATAGGAAATACTCGAGAAAGAGAATCTAGATTTGTAGGTTTCTTGGATCAAGGAACCATGGAAGGAGTAGATTTGTTACCTCGAGAGGAGTTTAATAGAGTTCAGGAGCTGTTGATATGGAAAACCTAGATCAAAGGGATGCAGAGGCAACGAAACAATGAAAGGCAGGGAAGCAAAGGTGTGGAAACAATGAAAACCACAGTAGGATTAGCACCGAGAAACCCAGGAAAGAAAAGAGACAGAAAAAAGAAGAATGAGCTATTGATGGAATGCAAAAAGTTAATGATAGACTCAGGTAAGATGAAAGACCTAACCAACTACTCATTCACAAATCTTTAATTATGAAGTTCACTTCATAGAATATTAGGGGTCTAAGTAGTAAAAGAAGACAAAGACTACTGAGTAATAGAATGAAACAAGTAGCTCCGGATGTGATATTCATCCAGGAAACTAAATGTTCCATTCAGAAAATAAAATAAATCCATAGCGAATGGCTCAATCGATTTGAGTTTCTCGAAATCAAAGTAGAGAACACTGTAGGAGGTATACTCACTCTTTGGAATCCCCAAAAAATTGGCATAATAGATGTTGAGGCATCTAGGGACTATTTATCTATGGTCATTCAGGTTGTGGGAGATAAGGAAACATACCTGGTAACGAATGTGTATGGTCCTCAAAGAATGGATGATAAACTCAGGTTTCCAAATTCTTTGGAGGATCTCAGAGATAGACATGCAGGAATACCATGGATCTTGGGGGGTGATTTCAGCATGATCAAATCACTTTCGGAGAAAAAAGGGGGAAGCAGAATTACAAGTAAAGGTTCTTTAGATTTTCAATCTTTCATAGATAATATGAAGTTAGTGGACATTGTAACAAGTAATGGTCTCTTTACCTAGAACAACAAAAGAGGAGTTGAGTTTCAGGTGGTCTCAAAATTAGACAGATTCGTAATCTCATAGGATCTTATGCTCATAGACAAGGAAATGATAGCAAGAGTTCTCCCCTTCGGAGGCTCAGATCATTGGCTAGTTCAACTAGAGGTTCAGCGCATCAGAACCCCCAAGAATAGACCTTTTAGATTGGTGAACATATGGCTCTCACACCGAGATTTCATTAGCAACATTACCACCCAGTGTTCAGAAGATTCGAATATTCAAGGCTCAAGAATTTTCCTTCTTCAAAAAAGACTAAAACACATCAATCTTAGGCTCAAAGATTGGAACAGAAATGAATATGCCAATATTTTTGAAGCTAAAAAATATGTTGAAGGTAAAATGCAAGTACTCAACCAAGCCCTTATCACAGATGGCTTTGATAAAGACAAAAGTGATCAGGTTTCCAAATATCATCAAGACAGGGAAAATTTATGTAAACAAAAGGAAATATTTTGGAGACAAAAGTCTCGAGTTCAATGGCAGAAAGAAGGTGAGAGAAATACCAGATTTTTCATAGATCCATAATTACAAATAGAGCTCATAACAGGATTTCTTTGATCAAGGACAAGGGTGGTAATTTTCTCAATTCTCATGACAAAATAGAAGCGGTGCTAGTTCAACACTTTAGCGATATAACAAAGGAAACCATTTCAAATCGAGAACAGTCCATCAGGGACCTTACAAGACATATACCCAGGCTAGTGTTTAGAGAGGACAATTTCAACCTTAATAGGTGAGTGATTGTAGAGGAGGTTAGTGAGGTCCTCAAGGAAATACAAAATGGCAAGGCGGCAGGCCCTTATGGTTTCAATGTGGACTTCTTCAAAGCCTATTGGAGTATAGTCAAACAGGATATTTTGAATGTAATAGAAGATTCCAGGAGGAATAAAACTATTTTGAAGTTGCTCAGTACCTCCTTTATCTCCCTGATCCCTAAACAGGACTTGGCTCAAACACCTGACAAGTTTAGACCCATAGCTTTGTGCAATGTGGTTTATAAGATAATATCTATGGTTGTGGCCAGTAGACTCAAACCTCTCCTTCCTACTCTAGTTTCTGTGGAACAATCTCGATACGTAGAAGGTAGACAAATTCTTGATCACATCATTCAAGCTCATGAAGTGGTAAACTCTCCAACCAGCAATAGGAAGGCAGTTATGATTATGCAATTGGACATAGAAAAAGCTTATGATAAGCTGAATTGGACCTATATTAGGAAATTTCTTATTATTTTTGGGTTTGATCACAACTGGGTTAGATGGGTCATGGCCCTTGTTACTTCTTCCAGCTTTTCAATTCTGGTTAATGGCCCTTCCTCAGAGATTTTTATTCCTTCAAGAGGCCTTAGCTAAGGAGACCCACTCTCTCCCTTTCTCTTCATCCTCATGATGGAAGGACTGGGTAGGTCTATCAAGCATGCAAAAGAAACGAGTCAAATTAAAGGTCTCCAACTCTCTGATAACAGACAAGCCTTGACTTATCAACAATTTGTGGATGATACCATGCTACAGGGAATCCCCATGGTCAAAGAAGCTCTCGTGTATAAACAAACCCTGTGTGACTTTGCCATGGCTTCAGGTATGGAAGTTAATCTTTCCAAATCTAAATTTTTTTTTCTTTAATACTAATATAGCCATTCAGAGGAATATTTCTAGAATTCTGGGCTTTCAAAGAGATATCCTCCCTTCAAAATATTTTGGAGTGCTGCTAACTGCAAAACGTATGCACAAGAGCATTTGGAGTTCAACGATTAATAAGATGCAGGACAAATTCAAGAAATGGACTATGAGATCCTTAAACTTGGTTGTAACATTGGTCCTTACAAAGGTTGTTCTTCAAGCAATCCTAGTTTTCATGCTATCAACAATCCCAACACCAAAAGGGGTCTTGCAACATTTCAAATCCATTCAAAAAGACTTTCTTTGGGGTAAAGTGGAGGAAAGAACGAAATGGGCCTTGGTTTCCTAGGATAAAATCTGCAAACCTAAAAGCCATGGGGGACTTGGATTGGATGATCCAGAGATTCTTAGCAAGGTTTTAGGGGCAAAATTATGGTGGCGCTAGGTCAAAGATCCATTGGCATAATGGCTTAGTATCTCGAAAGAAAGATATGCCAGCTCTTGGAAAAATAGTGATCATATAAAAATGTTTAGCAGTATAAAAGGCTCCCACATCTGGAAAAAGGCTTGGGAGAACAGAGAATTAATACAAAAAAAATAGCTTCTGGGAAAGCAAAGAAGGAAATATGATTTTATTTTTGGAGGAAAAATGGCAACAAGAACCTATACTATTAAGAGAGGACTTTGTGGATCTCAAGAATGAGACAGATACTAAAGGATTAATTAAGGGAAAAGATTTTTGGGATCAAACCAACAGTGCAAGAAAATGGAGAACCTAGAGGCACATGGGTTACAAGGATGGCAACCCTTTGAAAGAAAAAGAAAATGAGCTTAGGAATTTGGTGGAATAGAGGAGGATATTAGTGATAGGAGGGCAGCACCAGCTTAGATGGGGCAATAATAATGAGGTTTGTTTTAATCTTAAGGAGGAAAAATGTTTACTCCTTGAGCAGAACTCCCATGTTCTGGATAGGATTTCGTTGAACCTATGGAGGCATCAAGGCTAGATAAGATCAAACTTTTCATGTGGTTGGCTTATCATAAGAAAATTTTGACCTGGGATAACATCAGGAAGAGGGGTGTTCTGGGGCCTTCCAGATTCCAGCTCTATGATGAACAAGAGGAAACTATGGAGCATCTTCTTAATAATTGTAGTTTCACCTCCTGGTTGTGGGATACATTTTCTTCTATATTCCAGCAGATAGACAGAGACCAAGAGTGTAAAATGAATACCCTAACCAAGTGGAGACGTAACTTTTCAGATTATGAATTTCTAGACACTAGTTGGGCTCTTACGCCAGGCTCTATTATATGGAATGTCTAGAAAGAAAGGAACAAAAGAATCCTCAAGAATGAAAAAAGACCCTCCCATCGACCATTTGAGCAGATCTTAAACCAGATTAAGGAAACGGTTGGTACCACTATGCGGAGCTCCCCTAAGAACCCTCCTTCAGCTACAAAATTGAGGATTCTTAGTCGGCTGCGTATGCAGGGACTCATCCCTCAGGACCTGGATAGGAAGGTTGTGAAGATGGACACTAAACAGGACATCTGGTACCTTCCCCCTCATGGTTTCGTGAAATTCAATATTGACGGGGCTTCAAAAGGCAACCCACGAATTGCAGGTTTTGAAGGGGTGCTAAGGGATGAAAATGGCAACATTATTTTCATCTTTCACTACCATTTAGGAAGGGCCAATAATAATATGACAAAGCTTATGGCTATGGAATAGTGTCTTGATTTCTTGAAGTAGGATAACCGCCAAAATGTGATTGTTGAAGCTAACTCTGATCTAATTATTAACTCGGCTGAGAGAATCAGTGGTGGCACAGCAGCAAAAAAGGTCTCTAAACACTGGAGGCTGATCCAGGTCTTTCAAAAGATTCAGGTTCACCTCCAGAGCCTTTGCACAATTAGTTTTAATCATGTGCGAAGATCGGCCAATAAATTAGCGGATATTCTGGCCAATCACGGAGTGATCTGTACTAAGTGTAAGGTCAAAATGGAGTGACAAGATATGCCTCAAGATAAATTAAAGGCATATTATCATGACCAAGCTAAGGAAGATTGGAGGGTGGTTCAAATCAGAGCCATGAAGGCTGGATCCAAATGACTAGGCTTTATTTTCTTTTACGACCTTTTTCTCAGTCTGGTCCTTGTGACGGCAGATCACTGTCGGCCTCCACATCCCAGATAAATATGGTGATAGATGCTCTAGACGGATAATATGCGGAAGAATCGAGTTAATGGAGTGTTGGCGAGAGGGATGGCATGGTCAGATTAGTGCAAGGGGCCAGAATCTGGGTTTTTTGAGTAGTTGTAATACCCCAGGTTCTCTTTCAGTGGACACTATACTGCTCTCGGAGCGGTTTATGGTATATCGCAAGCGTTCTAAGTGGGAAGCGATTTTGAAGTTTTGGGAGTGACTCCATTCATTTAGTTACAGATGGCCAACGGGAGGGACCAAATACCACCCTCATCGCATGTTATTGTTTGGTACACTTGACCCATGTGATATGAGCCTTGACTGTTGGATTAAACAAGGTGGATCGATGGTCAGGAATGATCGTGCACGTCGGTGGGTTTGATCGTTAAGCGCTACACAACTTGGTACCGTGATATCATCCACTGCCATTGGATCGGGAGAGGAAATTGGACAATTTAGATTAAAGAGGCAAGTCTGGATGAGTAATATGCCCCTAGCCAAAATTAATGTTTTGAGCACGTTTAACAGGTGGACCCAATATCCTTTCAGAATGGGTTTTCGTTTCTCATCGAACCCGATTTTAAATGTTATAAGGGTGCTTGTCGCTAGCTCGATTTCATTTGAGGATCAAAAGGTCTTAATATTTTCTGTCTTTTGAATGTTCTGAGGTTTTGTTGGTAGGGTTTGAAGTTTCGGCTTGCAGCATGATGCCCATGGCCCATAGTTCCTCGTGGGCTTTGTACTTAATGTAATTTACTTTCCTTATCAATGATATAGAAGGCTCGACTCTTGCTTCAGCAAAAAAGAGATATTTACAATGTAATCTCTTTAGCTATTTTGAATATTGAGAAGAGCAATCTATGCTCCATATTTTTGGCTTTCATTCTTTGTCATGGTATCAAACCACTAGGTTGCATAAGACTACAAAGAGAGCACCTCTTCAAAAAACAATTCCCTACAAAGAATATGGAAGGGTCGTGAGAGGCCGAGGAGAAAAGTGTTATTGTGCACCTGTAAAAAAATGCTCAGTGCTTCAATTTCGAAGCTCAAACAAGAAACTATGAAAGAAATGAGAAACTTATGAAATCATGACACACTTTATTAAAAAAAGGGGTTCAAATTTGCACATAAAATCCCTTCATATCTGCGTAAAAGGCTAATTGTAAAAATAAACAAAGTCATCAATGCATTTTTCAAAGGATCGAAGGTCAAAGAACATTAACAATCAAAAGAAGAGAATATTTCAAAAATACAATGTTTGGATTGATAATCGAAAGATTGTAAAATAGTGTCGACATCTGCATAAAAGGAAGGCTTCTTCCCGTGCCTTGCCACACCACCCAACTCTTCTTGGTAAGAATAACACATTTTTCTCTTTAAGAATGACGACATTTCTGGAAGCCCAAGAACTGAATAGTTATGTACAATCAACCCAAGAAAAATTAGCAACCATGAGAAATAATGAGAGGAATTTCATTGTAGAACTTTGAAAGAAGGAGCACAAAGCCAAACGTTTGATACAAAACTCATTCGATGACTGTATGAACAACAAAAGAAGCTTGGAATATTTTGAAACTTGTATATCAGGGTAATGATACATTGAAGATAGTTATGTTGCAAATATTGAGATCATAGTTTGAAACCCTAAAGATGACTGATACAAAGAATGTGGATCAATTCATGACTAATGTAATGCAAACAATAAATGAGATCAAACTTATTGGTGAAACCATTACATATCATAAAATTTTTGGAAAATTCCTTCGAAGCCTGCACAAGAAATATGGCATGATTATAACAACCATTTTAGAATCCAAATATTTTACAACTTTCTTAGTAGAACAATTCACTCGGTCTCCTTTGGCACATGATACAAGACTCAAATAAGTAGAAGATTCCATGGAACAAGTTTTCAAAGCTCAAATATATTTTGGTAAGGGTAGAGGCAAATGATAGAGACGTTGTAGTAAGCGAGGCAGAGGCCGAAGTGGAGGCAAATTAGAACATCATCATGCAACACAGTAGTGGAGGCCTCCATAAAACCAAACTCAAAGAAGTAAACCATGGACCAAATCTAATGTCCAATGTTATTACTACAAGTAATTTGAGAATTATGAACATGAATGTAGAAAGAAATACTCAAGTTAGCAAAGATGTAGTGTCCATCTCTCCAACAATGAAGGAAAATCCTCTTAAACAACGTTTCTATCATGCAATCTTTCTTAAGACACTCAAAACAAGGATATTTGGTTGTTAGACACTGGTTTCAATAATCATATGATAGGTAACAAAAATGTGATTTCTTATCTTCATGCTTCAATAACATCATAACTTACTCTTGGAGATCATTGTTGTATTAAAGTTGAAGGAAAACGTACTCTCCCTATTCTTATTAAACAAAATCAGGAGAAATAAATACCTAACGTTTATTATGTTCCACAATTGAAGGGTAACCTCATTAGTGTGTGACAAGTGATGGAACATGGTTATGATGTAATATTTCAAGGGAACACATGTTATATCTATGACAAACCTCTGAATAGAAGACTAACAGCAAAGGTTGAAAAAACAAAGAATAACATGTTTCCATTGACTCTTAGAAGTCAAAATATCTCACAATATTTTGTCTGCAATGTGTCAATAATAGATGTGTCTCAACTATGTAATGCTAGTTATGGCCACATCACATTCAAGAGTTTAAATATGCTCCAAAAACATTCAATGGTCATTGTTCTCTGTATTATGAATGAGAATGTCACATACCTCCTTGACCCAATATTAACAACCACCTACTACACTCCCATCACTATTGTCACATGCATAAGTATTCAATCATCTTATAAACAAAGATAGCACATGCAATTAGACTCATATACTAAAATATTTCACAAAATAAGGAGTAGGAGCCAACATACAGAACATCCCATGCAATTGAATCAACCATATTAGTTGAAAGACTATCACTTGGAAAATCGAGCACCTCCACCCAACCTATAATTGACTTCTTCTACTTCACCCCCAAGAAGAATTATTGCCATGGATCAACTGCTTCTTGTTGATCTCTTCAATGGGTATTTAATACCCTCTTTCATCATATAGTTTCCTTTAGAGGTGTCCTAGTTTTGTGGATATTTTTATCAACTTGCCTAGTATTTTTATCAAGAAATCCTGCCTTTCTCTCTTGTGAGGATTTTTGCATAAAAGATTGCCTTTCTCTCCTGTAGGGATTTTATGTATTTTCCCATAAAAAAAATTTCTTCTCTCCTGCAAGGCTTTTATGTTTTTCTGGAAGTTAACATGTTTTTCCATCTAACCTAATGGATATTTATCTCCCATTCCATTAAGATTATCTAGAATTTGATCTAGAAGTCTTATCAAGAAAGAATTATCCATTCCTAGTCACCAATGGGATTTCATTTTGCAAGAATGTCATCTCTTGGTGTCTATTTTTCCAAGAAATCAAACTATCTTTATTTATTTAATAATAAATTATTTACTTTCATTTTTACACCTCATACCTATCTTTTCTATTAAAACTTAGTCTTAGCATAGGTCTCGCATAATAGAAATAGGGTGTTACATACAACGGAGGGGTGTTAAATAATTCCCCCCTTAAATTTAGACCGTCCTCAGTTTATTACTGCATATTACAATTTATTTCCTCATTCACAGTTAGTTGTTTCTAAAATTATAGGTTCCCATGGCCTTGCCACCTAGATCTTCCAATATATAGATTACAAAGGAGTTCTACCAGAAAATGTCCTTCAATTGCTACTTGTAACATTTGTTTCAATCAATTTTATGAGAAAATCCAGATCACTTAACAAAAACTCAATTATGTTTAGCACATTTAGTGTCATAAATTGCTATAATATTACTACTATTTGAGTAACTATGGGTTAATGTTGCTTGCTATTTAACTACGATTCCTCATTTTCATTGTATTTAAATACCAGGAATCAATGCATGTTATTCCAATGCATTTGTGTTCTTGTCGAACACTTGCTTCCGGCAATCTTCCCGCATTAGTCACAACAAGTGAAACTAGAACATTTGAGTAATCAACATGTATAAAAACACCACATCAGGTTAGCTCAAAACATAACCATCAAAATCATAAATCACATGTAACCATCATAAACCCAATCATACATCATGTGTAATCATCATACACCAGAACCATAAATTACATGCATACTAAACTAAAACAAAATGTTGATACTTGTCATTTAATCAATCCTTAACTCCCACTTATGTCTTTATTTTGCATGCACTCTGGATCCGTTTCCACACCAAGTAATCAACGAGTGCCTTCTCCTTAACCATGTGTACATACACCTAGTTCGCATCACACAGATACAGTTATACATGTCATATAACATCATCCAATACAAGCATCCACACCTGTACCATATCTACCACATGTACACAGTGCCACTTGTACCACGTGTACACAATACCAAATGTTCATAGCATCCCATCCATGAAATTTACAGTGTCCACATGTTTTCAAACAATGCTAGTATAACTAACATAACATCAATTCAGCACAAAAAATTCGTTTATTTATTCACACTACCTTATTTGGTTTGTCAATTGGAGAATGACGAATTCATGGACTTGTTCAACTTCTGCAACTAGAGCATAACTCAATAATTTTATGTCAAATTATTCAAGTGATTTTATTTAGCTAATTATTTTCACGTATCTTGTGGATGTAGGAAATTTTAAGCAAAATTATAACATAGAGGTAATCATGCCTAATATAGCTTTACAATGCCAATAACTTTGAGTTTTAGGATTAAATATTTCACTAGACAAGGTTTCAATAACAACGCACTATGACCACCGCTCGATCATAAATCAAACTATTGACTATAGTAGTTAAGCTTGTATGGAATTCAATGTTATATTTGAAATTTAATAACAATGTTAATCTTGTCTTTTTCAAAGAAAATAATTTTTTGGTACTCAAAAGTACACCACACATAATCTAGTTATGCCATATGATTTCTTATTTTCTGTTTTTACCACTATTCCCAATACCTTGTTCACAATGAATAATTGTGTGTATATCAAAAACCAATCAAAAAATGAGTATGCAAGTGTATACACCTCCTATAAATGAATCATAAGTGAAGGTTACAATGTTCTCAATTTCACACCATCTAAGTTTTTAGTCACTATGTGTATCAGGGTGTGAACCTAGGTCATTTAGATATTGATACCCTACCTTAACACTAGATCATGACCTGGTAGAATATAATTCATTTCTTGGAAAGAAAATTCCATAAACTAAATTCCAGAGTATTTTATTCAATAATTGTTATATTGTCATATTCAAAACTAGACAAAACTATCAATGCAATCCGATAGATAGACGTCTCAATGATTCTTGGTAGGAAAATGGTGGCATAAAATATGCATCCGAGATTGTATGATTAATTTGAATAGATTTCTAGATACCATTTCATTGAATCCCATTATCTTACAGCAATGTCGGCTACCAGTACCACTTAGCCATCTGATATGGTTGAAGTGTCCTATTAATTTAGCAACGAGTTGTCACATGATTTGTTATCATCTCCTTTCATCACCTAGAACCTTTTATATGCCCTCCTTAATTAATGTAGGAATTATTTTACTACTAGCATAAGATCATTATGAAATCATAAGTTGTATTAATGTGAATCCTTTTGTTTTACCCAAAATCTGTTAATTAATTTGGAGAATAATGTTCCAAATCTAGTGTACAATTGTTGTTAGTCACTAGGCTACTCTCAGTTGCTTTATTTCTACTCCAAATGCATCAACAATACCGTATCTATTTTGTTTGCAATTTTTTTTCTCATAATGCAGGTATCATTTGTTTATATACAATAGAAGCAAACAAATCAATTTAATCTTATCAATTTCTACAAGAAGTACATTTGTAAGTTCTATAATCATTCTATTGGAAGCATCTTTTCCTTGCTGCAGATTTTGGAAGGTCCCTATTTGTGAGGCACTCATCTACATTTTGATTGATATGCACCTCTAGATTATGGAGATTGTGGTTGCATAATTTGAGTTGCAATAGTTGACACATTATAATTTGAGTGAACTTGAGAATGTGCACTTGAACTTGTATTTAATATTGTCTTACTGCTATTAATCAAGAGGCACTAGGAGCTGCTTTTAAACTCCCATTAAGTATTTACACTAGATTTACTTTTGGGTGTCAGTCCCATTGAAATTCTTATTAGAGTCATAAACTATTAATGTACGATGTCTTCTTCAACATGCATACAATGAGTTGTATTGCACTTGTGAAGATTGTTCACAATTCTAACCTCAATTAGTCTAGATTGAAAAAATAATGTGTGCCCCTTGCATATCTCAGTTACAATTATTGGGATATTTCTCTATTCAAAAAGAAACTTCTAGGTTCCAACTTATTAAATATGCATGTTTTTGTTCAATATCAGAATAATGACCTGATATAGTTTAGTTCCCTTCAATTTGGAGCATTTTCCCAATAAGGTGAATTAAACAGTTCAACTCACAGAAAAACTATATCAAAAAATGGACTGCATCATTACATGTAGATGCACCAATTAACACAAAAAAAATATTAAATTGAAAGACATTTTCAAATGAAATCATGTAGTCTCATACTACGTATAGAGACATCTATCTCATGAGCTTAACGATATTTCATGCGAACTTCATAAATAGATACAATTACAGAAAACCTTCAAAATCTATTTTCAGATGGAACCCAGTTAATTAACCATCCATTTTGACTAATGTCATGAACTTATTTCATGTGATTTATATAGATTCCATCCATATAATTTTATTTTCGTCCTTTTCCTCCAATTGGCCATGATATATGGAAAGAGCACTTGTCATTTTACCTATTCTTATTTGTCAGTTACCTCATAAGAGTTCAAAATTTCTTCCCTTAAGATATCTTATAGGTATGATATTCATTCTATTAAGATATGTCCTTGAATAGACTACACATAGCAATCGTGCAACTCATAATTTAATTTTAATATGAGAAAATAATTTGGTGACAGTGTGGAATAAGAGACTTATTCAGCTGCAATGAAACATGGGATTCACACTTCGTTTATCCGCCAGAACTTCTTCCAACACTTTCATTCATATTTACAGGTCATGATGACCACATCACTAAAATCCATCATCTAACTTTAGATACAATAACCACAATTTAAAAATCACTTATTCCCCACCATTATTTATCCTTAACTTTCATTGCATAATATAGAAGTTAGTCTTCGTAAAGATGGTTATATGCTTTACTCCTCTTATGTAGAGGAATTTATTTGAGCCTTCTCATACCTCAATTTCAATGATACATATTCTTCTTACGTATGTACTACGTGTTAGCTAATTGGATATCTCATTATCATTGTGGGTATAACATCCTGCTTAATTGCATGCAATTCCTAACCCTCAAGAAGTATGAGAATAAAACAATAACCAAATTATGGTTCACCATTTCTTACTTATTGAAAATAATCAACATGTTAATTTTAGTTATTTATTTTCATTACTCTCTACTCCCCACAATGCTACTGTAGCTATCGACCATGGTGTATGAAATACACTACTTAGGATTGAGATATTTCATATATAGTGCAAAGATGAAATCCAACCTTGTTAGTATGGAGTGTGTATCAAGAGTAAGCTCTCATAATGTTTCCATACGTGCATATTATAAAAAATAGGGAATGCAAAGCCATAACTCTGGAAATTTGACCTACAATATTTGGTCTATGGGGTGTGAAATTATTAAGGTAGTTCTTATTTAGTTAAAAGTACTACATCAGTCATTCGGTAGTGATGCCATCCATATCATTTACATCCAACTATTAAGTGGAGGCTTTGCATGGAAGCACTTCACCATGAAGTTGACCTTCCATCTCGACTTCCATACGACATTTAAAATTTTCTTCAAACAACTAAAAAGTGTTAAACACTTAGCGAGCATACTCCACAACTTTGAGCCAATTCAAGGTAGCAAGTAAACTTTGAAACTTTTTCACAAGTTATTGAGTAGCCTAGATTTTAAGTCATGTTGTCATCCTATGCATGAACTATCATAATTGATCGAGCCTTTCCAGGTTTCACCATCCATGAGGAACTATTCTCAATACAATTCAACAGGTTCAAATTCAAGGCTCCAAATCCTCATTACACATAAATCCATGAACACAGATCATGTCGGTGGGGTTTGATCCTGATGCTCCTCCACTTATTTCATTCTCATCCACATCCACTAGAACAACAAGCTCAAAGAAATTTGTAGCCACAAGTAGGACAATGAATGGTCACACTCTTCCTATGAGATGAATTCTCTGGCATGCCCCTACCATCCCTAGTGAAAGTAACGACATTGTAGCATCCAACAAGGATGAATTTTGGGAATTAAATATGAGACCATCTCTATGAATTCACAGGGCATGAGAAGGTAGTGAGGCTCAGATAGCAAACGTGATTGGAAACAGGCTTACGAGTGACCTGGGCCAAATATCATGAACAAATTTTTTTACTAAACAATGCCATGCAAAAGAAAATTTCTATATGCAAAAAGGGAGCCTACATGAGAGGATGTGTATATAAGGCTACCTATTCATAATAATCTAGAATAATAGCCATATTTTTCTTTGGTGTGTATGAGCCACCTGCAGAAGAATTTGTGAAACTATAAATTGTTCAAGACGGTCAACCAGACAACATGTACACATAACCTCCACACAAGGAGGAGATGAGATTAACAATATTTTGCTAGTGTAACTTGTCCATGTTCATGTAAGGATAAACACCATTCAAACTAAATTATTTTATAGTGTTACCATAAGGATAACCATTATCTAATCCAAATGATTTTGTAGGAAAGACAATCACTAGTTGACCACCGCCAGATCAACGGATAACGATAGTAGAAAGGGAAACATTGTAGCTCGAAGAGGAAAAAATAGTCTACAAAAAGATTTTCTCCAATAATCAAATGGGGAAGGTGTTCTTGTGTTTCAAGACTACCAATCACAAACACAATTCATAAAACTACCATAACCATGTGTGGCACTAGAGAAGGGCAATCATGGCGCTAGGTTTTCAACATACCATTCGTCACGACCTCTCAGATATTGAAATTGGTGTAGAATAACCCTCTCTAAATCATTATACTATTGGTAGAGTAATGAGTAGAACAAATTGGGGTGACTACCAATTTCACTCTTGTCAATTCCTTATTGCTTAGGTCCACAACCTTGTCATACTCTCCTTTCGAGAATACAGTACAAGTGTCGACCATTTGGACAACTTTCCATGGATCGAGAGAACCATAGTGGATTTTCTTTTTAACTATACATGATATTCAACCAATGAATATTTGGTTGCAATGTCCACAAATAAAAAAATTTCACTTTTCCATAACCTAATACTTCATATTGTCGAATCTGAATTATCTACACATGTCTGCCCATAAATATAAGGTATAGCTACGTGAAAAATATTTTATGCAGTTATTCTAATCGTTTCCCTATCACATACTTCAACCATATTTACAGGTATTATTTTCCTAAATAAATTACTTGCAATAAATGAATGCCTCATTTACCCATATATTAAATTTTCTTGTTAAATATCTCATAGAGAATATTCGATTTTGTTATTTTTCTAGTTAAAATAGATATGATTCAGCAGAATCCAACTGCAAAATAATCCATATCTCAACATGTGATGGGAATTGGTTTTGATTGTGTGAACTTAAATGCATTTCCAATATGAAAAATACTTTCAAGAGAAGTGGTAGGGATTTTTACCAATCGAGGATGCCTAGTGTATATCCAAGAGTGATGTGGATGTTGACAATTTTGGCATGGGTTAATGGCCTATGTCG
Organism: Pinus taeda; assembly: GCA_000404065.3. NCBI lineage: Eukaryota > Viridiplantae > Streptophyta > Pinopsida > Pinales > Pinaceae > Pinus > Pinus taeda. The sequence continues at coordinate 125,618 of APFE030270547.1, forward strand.
TGGATTACATTCATGTGCTTTCTAATGTAATGAGCTTACATTGACCTACAACCAATAATTCCTTGGTAATTATGAAACTAAGTTCATAAACCATTCCATTTGTCACATACTTATAATCACATCAATGTCTATGTCCTATAACCATGCATCTTTGAAATTGTCACCCAAACCATGCTTATGTTGTCATAAATATGCTATAGGTAGCATTTACATCCAGCATGATCGTAGTCCTACTATCATAGTTGAAGGTATTAATGACATATATCTTATGTAATACCAATCATAGTTAATAATGTGTATCAGAGCTTAAATGAGCCTCAGTGGATCCAATTCAACTCATTATGCATAATGTATAGCATAGATATCAAGAGACACAAGCTATACAATTTCAAACCTTAAATACATAATTACAAACCAGAAGGTGAGCTGACCTTAGAGAGATAGGCGTGAGTCACTGTAATTTCTTTGAGCATAGCAATGCCACATGGATAATGCAAACCACAGATTGTATTACGAGCCACTGTAATGAATAGAACGAGCTACTGTTCATTGAGAGTGTGAACTGAAAGGAGTATACATAATGAGAGACATGTAGACATTTTTTGTACCAATGAATACATCTCTCAAACTTATATATGAAGGCAGTCGATGAATCAAAAACAAAATATAATATTTGAGTTGTCCAACGTTATACAGAGAAGGTCAACAACTCATGGAAAATAACACAAAATAAGAATACCATTGCACTTGTAGCCTTCATGGAACAGACGCTAGGGTTAGTTATTATAAGGTCAACAAGTCATGGAAAATAACACATAATAGAAATACCATTGAACTTGTAGCCTTCACAGCATAGAGGCTAGGGTTAGTTATTAGCATCATGCAATACTAGGGATTCTTGTCACAAAATTACTAAGATGGTGGAAGATTAATATTCCTGTAATGCATAGTTTGTGTTTCTCCCTTCATGGTTGCAAGCAAAATATGCCTTATAAATAAATATCTAGTGATCTAAATCAGGGCTTCAGACTACTTCCCTTTGTGCAATTGGAAATACGACTAGTTACAGTCTTGTCTAGCAATATAGGAGATTTCACCCTTCATTAAAATATCAAACGTTAGCTATTTTCCAAATCCATAAATTCAACAACCTCAGTTCAACATTACCTTCAGTTTCAAATTCCTCCTCCAATAAATTGTTTTAATATTTAGTTTCCATATTTATGGATTCTAATGCCTTAGGGCACTACTCTATAATTCATTGGAATATTTTTCTTATAGTAATTTTATGACTTGGCCCTTGAGTGAAACCTCTTATTCTTTTAAGACCTAGAACTCAGACATATCTTGCAGAGATGGGTTGGCCCACAATCTGCAATATTTCAACTTAGAGCTCCGATACCATTTGTCACATACCTCCTTGACCCAATATTAACAACCACCTACTATGCTCCCATCACTAAATTTAACGTCCATTAAATTTATATTCAATAGTTGTCACATGAATAAGTATTCAATCATATTATAATATTCAATCATATTCTTGAATATTATAAGTATTCAATCAATTTATAACACATGAAATTATACTCATATGCTAAAATATTTTAAAACATAACGAGTAAAGATCAAACATACGAAACAACCCATGCAATTGAATCAACCATATTAGCTGAAAGACTCACTTGGGAGATCAATCACCTCCACTGAAACTAGAACTGAATTCTTCTAGTTCACCCTCGAGCCGAGAGTTCTTGCCATGGATAAAATACTTCTTGTTTATCTCTTAAATGGGTATTTAATACCCTCTTTCATGAGATGGTTTCCTTTAGCAACGTCCCTCTTTTGTGGATCTTTTAATCAACTTGCCCAGGCTTTTCTTAGAAAAACTTGCCTTTCTCTCCCATGAGGCTTTTCCCATAAAAGCTTTCCTTTCTCTCTAACAAGGCTTTTATGTCTTTCTTAAAATTAGCATTTTTTCCACCTAAGAAACTTAATGGATATTTATCTACCATTCAATTAATCTTATCTAGAATTTGATCTAGAAGTCTTATCATGAAATAATTATCCATTCCCATTCACCAATTGGATTTCATTTGGAAATAATTCCATCCCTTGGTGTCTCATTTTCCAGGCAATCAAATTATCTTTATTTATTTAATAATAAAGTATTTACCTTCATTGTCACACCCGAGTCATATATTTTCTATTACAACTCAACCTTAGCTTAGATTCAACATGATAGAAACAAGGTGTTTCATACAATGGAGTGGTGTTACAGAAAAAGATTGTAATTGTGAAATTTATTTTCTATCGAAGCATAAACGAGATAGATTTCCCACATATTCCTCTCGAGCAGAAGATCCTTTAGAGGAAGTTCATACATATATTTGTGGCCCAATGCAGACACAGTCCCTTGGTGGTAGTCTTTATTTTCTGACATTGAGTGATGAGTATAGAAGGAAGATATGGGTGTATTTTCTAAAAAATAATTATATACATTCTCAAGTTTTAAAGAATTCAAAGAAAAGGTAGAAAATAAGAGTGGAAAACCTTTGAATGTACTCAAATCCAATAAAGGAGGAGAGCATAACTCCAATTACTTCAAATGTTTAAGTCAACAACAAGGAATCATAACGTAGAACACAAGAAGATATACTCGACAATAGTATTGAGTAGCAAAAAGGAAAAAATATTCGATCATGAACATGGCCAAATGTATGCATTGTGAGAAAAAGTTGTCAAATAACTATTGGGTTGAAGGAAATTTGACAACAATGTATGTTCTCAATAGATATCCAACAACCAGTCTCCAAGTTATGGTATCTCGAGAAACATGGGATGGTAAAAAGGTAAATGTATATTACTTTAAAATTTTTCGATTAGTAGAATTTTCACATGTTCTTGAGCAACTAAGAAAGAAGCTTGATGATAGGAGTAAAAGATGTATTTTCGTAGGCTATAGTGAGAATTCAAAGGCCTACAAACATTATAATCCATTTACCAAAAATTATGTTTTAGGCAAAGATGTAAAACTTTTTGAAAATAAATCTTGGTCTAATTATGTTTATCAAGCTTCAAATCGGTATTTGTATCCATCTTCAAGCACTGAATCTGCTAGTGTTTCAATATCTCTAAAAGATAGTTAGAAAAGAAGAAGCGTGAGAGAAATATATGAGTAAGAGCATGAGCTTGACCAACAGAATATGTTTGCATTTCTTGCATCTTAACCAACCCATTTTTATGAAGTATTTAAAGAAAACCATTAAGTTGATGAAATGAACCAAGAAATTTTTTCCATAGAGAAGAACGAGACTTGGGAATTAGTTGATCTCCCAAGAGGCAAAACCAGAATTGGTGTAGAATGGGTATATAAGACCAAATTGAATGAAAAAGGAGAGATTGAATAACATAGGGAAATTTTGGTTTCCAAAGGAATCTCACAATAGTTTGGTGTTGGATATGGTGAAACCTTTTCTCCAAAAACAAGGTTAGGCACTGTCGAAATTTTTTTATCCATGGCACCTCAACACAAATGGAAATTCTATCATCTTGATGAAAAATATGCCTTCCTCAATGGTATATTGCAGGAAGAAGTTTATGTAGAGAATCCTGCTAGTTTTGAATTTCTAGGAGAAGAACATAAGGTATACATATTGAATAAATATTTGCATGATTTGAAATGAGCTCCAAGAACATTGTACAGTTGCATCAACACCTATCTCATCAAAATTGGTTTTTGCATAAGAAGCCATGAGCCAAATTTGTGTACCAAATCTCATGAAGGTAAAATTATTATTGTATGCCTTTATGTAGATGATATTCTTTATACGAGAAATATGATTTTCAGAGACTTCAAAGAAACAACACAACCAGAGTTTGATATGACAGATCTAGGGGTGATGAAATTCTTCTTAGACATTGAAATTCAGCAATCTGCTGAAGGAATTTTTTTTTTGTCAACAAAAATATGCCATTGACATCATCCTAAAGTTCAGAATGATCAATTTCAAACCTCTTGATACACCAATTTCTCATGGCCACAAACTGAGAAAAGAAGCTATAGAACCACAAGTTCATCCCACATTGTATAAAAGTCTAGTTGGTAATTTCTCATATCTAGGAGCAACTACACCCGATATTATGTTTGCAGCAAGTTTTGTCTCTAGGTTTTTGCAGTCACCTAACATTTTTCATTGGAAGGTTGAAAAAATGTATATTGCAGGGATAATAGACTATGGTTTTTCTATACACATTTTGAAAATTTGCTCACTTTCAAGTTATATATACATCAATTATGTAGGTACTTTAGATGATCACAAAATCACCTCAAGGAGATTTTTTAATCTTGGAACCAATTTGATTTCATGGGTATCCAAGAAACAATTAGTAGTTTCAATATCCTGTACAGAGGGAGAATATGTAGCAGAAAATTTAGCAACTTGTCAGCATTGTGGTTGGGAAGATTATTGAAAGATCTATCAAATGTTCAACGGGATCCAACTCCCATTTACTCTGATAATAGTTCAACAATTTTGTTATCAAAAAATCATGTTTTCAACGAAAGGAGCAAGCACATTGACACACTTTTTCATTTCATCCGTGAGCTTGTCAATGATGGGGACATAGTATTTTCTTTTTCTGGTTCTAAACATCAACTTGTAGATATTCCCACAAAGCCACTGGGAAATAATGTATTTGAATTTCGAAGAGAACAATTAGGCATTGTAAGTGTCTCTACATGTAATAGTTGAGATTTGGAAGGGATGTTGAGATATTAATCTCATTGTTTGTTAAGTGTAATCACATTTAATTATCTTCTCTGCTAGTCGTCATAAAGAGTTCAATTTTACTTTAGTTCTACTCCATAGGTGTCAAGTTCTACTTCAATAATTTATTATTGATGTTTACAATGTAATCTATTTAGCTATTTTTAGTATTGAGAAGAGCAATCTTTTCTCCACCTTTTTGGTTTTAATTCTTTGTTAATATTAAGCTAATTACTTATTTTTTCACATGTTAAACTCACTATATATTTATATATAAATCACTTATCATGATAATATCACATATTTTATTAATTTAAAACGAACCATATATATATATATTATATTATGAAAAAATTTATTATCCAATGAATTTTCCTTGTTGCAAAGTCATTTAATTTTGATTTCCTTTTATGCTTATACACAAATTTAATTTCATACAAAGTATGAGATATAACATTCTTATTTAAAGTTATGGATGTCAAGTTGGCAAATTTAAAAAAAATAAAAATAAAGAATAGAAGGAATTTGTTTTCATTAATTTTTTATTTTATTATTATATATTTATCAGTGTTTATTAATATTTTCATTCATATTAGATTTATATCAATAAGACCTATGGAGTTTTTCAACCACATCTAATGATGTAGTTGTGGTAAAATTATTAAATTTATGCTTACCACATATATCAATGACATTTATTAATATTGTTGTACTAGCTTTTATTGTGATAAATTAGAACATAATGCTTGAGAACCTCAAATTTGTTGCTTTTAAAGATAACGTAAATGAATGGCATTCGTGCTAAATATAATAATCAGTATATTTATCTATAAATAAAAATATCTAAGAATAAAAAATAGAAATTTTAAAATTTCATCCAAACAATAAATTTTAAACAAAAATATTATCAAAAAATAAGAAATTGCATATTAGCTTAAAAACTTAATTTTTTCACATTTTAAGAATGAGCAATTGTCGAAACAAATTACAGATATTTTTTTTGAAAAGTTACCCAAAAAAATGTTACGAAGAAATATACTTTATCAATTCATAATGAAGTATTGAGAAGACTTAAATATTTAAAGTTATATAAGTGAAGATGACTCAATCTACAAAAAGAAATGTTATGAAAATAGTGTAATTGAGTTTTAATTTTAATTTTTTTTAGGTAAAGTATTGGTTAATGATATATTGAATATTTTTTGTTAAAATGCGATACCGGTGATGTGTTTGGATTATATAAATTTAAGTGATTTTTTTCGTAATGTTAGTGTATCTCGTTCATTAGGTTCTTGGTAAAAAAAAAAATTCAATATGAAAAGGAAAAAGAGAGTAGAGAAAGAAGTCACAGATAACAAGATAATGTGTTGTTTCTTTGAATATGATTTTTTTTTAATTATATAAATATACGTGATATTTTTTTGTGATCTTAGTGTATATCATTTATTGGGTTTTTGGTATAAGTTTTCCTTAATATGAGAAAGAGAGAATAGAGAAGGAAGGCGTACATAGCAAGATAATGTGTTGTTCTTTTAAATATTCAGACAGAGGATGACCTAACAACCAACAATAACAGTGGTTACAAATCTTAATGGAGTTAACTAAATTTTCAGATAATAATATTAATTTGAAAACTTAGCAAACAATTAAAAATTCAAATCATAATTTTAAAATATCATAAAAGATAGCTTTTTTGGTTTAAAAGAACATGTTAAATTATTCTTTTATAACTAATAATAAAGGGAGAATAAAGAAAATAATTATATTTATATATATTTTTTTTTTTAAAGTTTAATATGTTAAAATTTTCTTTAATTAATTATGAGAATATATTTTATTAATTATCTTAATTTAAAATTTATATTAAAATTTAGAATGAAAAAGTATATTATGGCATTTTATATCGACATTTTACATAAATTTTAAGACAAATACACATGAACACACAGACATAGTTAGAAATAATCAAAGTAAAAAATATTTACAATGATAAATTTGTGGAGTCCTTTAGATGGGTTGTTGTCGGGTAGAGGAGTGGGGGTGAGATCTCGCCATCCTATTAAGACATACACACAAGGGACACGGCTGCTCAACCAGTATGAGTTTGCAATCACATTTTACAAATATGGTGCATTAGTACATGCCTCTCAATGATGCAAATCCCATTACATTCATTTCTCCCATCCACTAGAACACATCTTTTCTCACTCTTACCACTGGTCATGTCACCCTAGAGTGTTGATTCTTATCTTCCCTTAGGACTTGTATCTATACTTAGTTTGGCCACTAGCTTTCACACTCTCATTTCATCTTAGATCAAAACTTTTGAGGTCCTTTCAGTGGCGTTAACTTCATGTAGATGGGTGGGCATGGGGAGTTGTTATCCCACTGAGACACATGCTCAGGGGACATGGAAAAACATCCCTTATGATTTCATCATAACATGCAAGTCATTAAGGAATTCGTTGCATGTCACGTATCTATAACATTGTGAAAAACATCTCAACTATGCAAATTCCATTACATTCAAGTGTTTCTTCTACCATTGCACATATCTACTAGCTCAAATTATTTATCATGGTCCCCTGGAGCATTAACGATTCTCTTCCATTCAAAATTGTCTTTGCATTTAGTCTCGACACTAGTTTTCACACTCAAATTATCTTAGATATACATCAAAGTATAAACATGTCTCCTTCCTCAACTTGGCTATAGTGATTTCACTTCTCACATTCTTTGTGGTTACAACTCTACACTGCAAAGTTTTAATATTATGTTCATTAGGCAAGGCGATTGGAGGAAAGTAGGAACTTACCTCTATATCAATGGTGAGTTACAACTCTACATTGATTTCTTATTCCTATGCCACACATCTCTAGAAAATTATATGCTTTGCATTAGTTATTCCATAGGAGACACCTTAGGGGGGAAAAACCCTTTGCACAATCCAAGTATAATCTCATTCTCTTTGTTCAGGGAGCCTGCTACTACAAAGAACTAATATTTGGCTCTCATTCTCATGTTTATGTTCCTCCTTCCTAGTATTCATTTCCATTTTATCTCTAGTTCTCAGCTCATGTGTCTAGGTTAATTATCATCTATTGGCATGATTTTACTTTCCAGATTTTTTTCAACTCGAGAGGGATTCATGCATGGTACACAGTTTTGAGAAGTTGTGGTTTTAGAGTGGCCTTTGTCATTCTAGTTCTTTGTGTTAGTCACTTTGAACCAAATTGTAGTGAAACATATGATTTTAAATTTGCGAACCCCAATCCTTTCTTCTAAGTCATCTCTTTCTCCTAAATCCAGAATTAAACCGTGCCCTATCAATGGGAATAAGTATGATGGGGTGTAGCCTATTATTAGAAGACGAGGCAAAGTTGAACTCAAATATGAGCTAAAATCTCTATTATCATGTATCGATATCTCACTTTCTATCCAGTACATGATGAACTTACCAAAGTTGAATGAGAATTTACTTAGGAATGACATGTACTTAGAGACTCTGAAGTGCTAACAAATGTGACTGAATGGGTAGCTAATGCAGGCCACAATCTAGGTAGATATAGGTAGTGCATGTAGATAACGGGCATTTACTATAAAAATTGTTCTTGGCATGTAAAAAATGAAAATTTACTTGCATATAAAAATTCTTCTTGGCAACGAGAATTATTTTCTATGTACAAATTACTAGAAATAATTGAAAGGCAATTGGGAACTCCTTCAAACCTAAGACACTCGCATGGTAACAACGGGAAAGTACTTGATGTTTAGGACATTGTAATTTTTTCTATCTCCTTTCACACAATTTCTTCATAAAATGTACAAGCTTCCTAGAGACAACCTTTGGGTTGATTGGATATCAATTCCTAGGGCATCTAGGATGACTGATTTTGAAGATTATCTAAGGGCTTTTTGTTGCACTCCATATGTCACATAGTTTGAAAAGAGATAATATATGGGCTTGGTTCAATAGTACTTCATCAAGGTAAACTCAAGAAAACTCATAGATCTAAATACTCAGAGGGTAAATATCACTAATCTCAAAGAATAATGTCTTGGTTCTGGTGGCCAACAAACAACAATAGGTAGCTTAACATTTTTGTTGTAGTATAGATGAAAAATTGGAAGAAAATGAGGGAATTGAGGCAATAGGATAGACATAACATAGAATCCAAAGAAAAAATATCCAGCACAAATATGGAAGAGTGAGGAGATGAAATGCAGAAAGAGTGATGTTCCAATGTGTGATCGTTGATATGTGGTCATCCATATGATGGATTCTTTGGTGTGTGATCACTGATCTCCAATGTCATATGACCTCCGAGATGTGATCATCGATATTCTGATGCTCTGATGTTGCGTTGTGTTCGTATGCCTAACCTCCAATATGTGATCTTCGATATTCTTTCCTTCCTAAGGCTTGAATCCTTGAAACATCACCATACCATATATTTTAATCCAATAGTCCATTTTTGAACTTCCACCTATCGTTGGAAATATTACTCATATCACTTTCCAATGGAGAGGGTTTGATTCATAGTTTCAGTATTTTTTAGGCTTGGAAGACGACTGAAAAATTCTCTTCTCATTTACTCTTTGGACAAAGGAAAAAACATTTCATAGTAAGTGACAACATTGGCTTCAATTCGGGAGATTTCCTTCCTAACATGGTGCTGAGAACCTACATTCTATTGGCCTTTGCCATTGGACATGGACTCAAAAATATATTGAACATATAAAGACAAAAAATCTCTATGGAAATTTATTTTCGAGGGGTCCATTTCTCATAATACTGAAATGAAACAATATAAACTCTAATGATTGGAAATTAAATGCTCAACTAGTGATATTATCAATATAAAACTCGTAATTATGCATAGGGCTCAATTCACCAGAGTAAGGTCAACCTTCCAATAGTACTAGGTCCACATTTGGGTGTTGGACCTAGTGCCTCCATGTTCCTAATATTTAAAAATAAAAACAACCTTGTATGATGAAAAATCTTCGGTCAAAAAATTTGATATTTTCCCCCAACTTGATTGTTGATGATCAACTCTTTCAATCTCCTCCATGAGCCGTATAATTGGGTTATGTTCTTGAAAATCAGTGACTACAATAAGCATGTACTCCATAAGAACTTCATAACAAAAAATTGATACATACCTTGGAATTGATGTCTATTGTTGCATGCCAAAGAAAGATGCCATGTAGTTAGCTACTAGATCATAGAACTAGCGAGAGAAATTTTTAGCCCTTTCTCTTTCTTGAGTAGTTTTCATGGAGGAATATTTATGTAATAGAGAGCCATAGACATTACTTGACTCCTCAACTTTGGGCCCCTCTTGAAGAATTTATTGTTGGTGAACTTCTCCCCACTTATTCGTAAGAAAGTCAATTTAAACGTATGCAACCATCTCATACTCCTCTAAATCATATGAATCGTAGATTGAAGAAGGTTCCTGAACTTTCTCTCTAGGTGATTGATGTGAATCATAAACTAGAGTCTCCTTTTTAACCTCATGGTGGACCTCCTTCTTTTCTGTATCTTCCCATGACTTTGACTGGTGTAGTCTTGCATTACTCAACATCCCATAAAAGTCATATGAATCATATGAAGGAGCATCATACAACTTAGTAGAATAAGATATCTAAAGGTTTATTTGTAGCTTGATAATGTATCATTCTTCCTTTTCTTGATCGCTTGGTGATGCTTCTTGATGCAAGTATATGTTTTCTTGGAGTTGAGCCCCGCAAGAATCTTCAGCAAGATCATTAACCCCAGAAATATTTTCAATATTAAAATGTACAGAAAAACCTTCAAGCAAAGCACCTGGTCGATATAATCTTTTGCAAAAATTATTGAATGGTATGTGAAATATATTTAAGGAAGATATGCTACCATGAGGTATTGTTTTGTACCAAAGTCTAGCATCTCCCTTTAAAGAATACATGAACAATGTCATTTTCACATCTTCCAAAACAATACCTAGTTGTTCCATCCATTCATGAAAATCCTTGAGGTGTGGGTTCGTGCTTCTATCTGTGTTTCCAATGAAGCTAGGAAAATGGGTATGCCATTCATGAACTGAAGGAACATGATGGGGATAACCAACAACAAAAGAAAAAACTAGTGGGGAAAATTTGTTGCACAAGAACGCAAGAATGAACATTTTGGAAACCCCTTGAGGTGAGTGATATAAAGTTAAAATATACAAGAATTTTAATGTTGTTTATCGTCAGAGCCAGTATGAGGCCCCTTGAAATTCACAATGACAAAATAAGGATATAGACAATGGAGTTTCTAGTGTTTCTACAGTAATATTCAACTAGTGGAGCCGCACAGATGTTTACAATAAAATTCTAACAGTGGAGTCGCCAATGTGAGAGATGAGATCTTCAACCCACCCCTTTCTCACCCGATAGAGGGAATGTAAAAAATTGTGTACTTAAGGAAAACTATTCTCATTCATTATCCGACAATGATGCTAGAAAGGTGTCCTAGGTTTTTCTATCTCCTATCACATAAGTGCTTCAGAAGATGTAGAAGCCTCCTAGATACAACCTTTGGGTTTATAGGAGACTAGTTCCTAGGGAATCAAGGATGAGTTTTTTGAATATTATCTAAGGGATTTCTGCTACACTTCATATGTCACATAGTTTAAAAAGAGATAATTTGGGGGCTTGGTTCAATAGTCCTTCATCAAGGTAAAGTCAAGAAGAGACATAAATCTAAATACTCAGATGTAAATATGGTTATTCTCAAAGAGGAATGTCTTGGTTCTAGTGGTTGATGTGCAACAATAGGAATCTTAACATTGTCGTTGTAGTATAGATGAACAAGGGAAAGGAAAGGAGGAAAATTAGTGGAGAGCGATAGACAAAACACAAAATCCTAAGAAACAATATCCAACATAAATATGGAGTGAGGAGATGAAAATGCAGAAAGAGTAGAGCATGAATTAAGGTCTCAAAGTCTATGCCTCATGAATACATTTGTGAAAAAACAACATTAAATAAATATTTGTACATTACAGTTATTGTAAGCTACTAAATAACACAAGCAAATACGTATTTAACATAGATATTGTTACTACTTAGTAGAAAATATACAAACATGTATGACAGTGAAACCAACAACTTGAATCCAATATTTAAGAGGATTAAAGACATACATGAAGTGATAAACAAAGGGGAAACGCGCATTGCTCTTAATGAAATCAAATAAATAGTTTCATTAATCCTTCAAGATGGCATCCAAATTAGTAGTCCATTATATTTAGCAATCGTATCGCTCAAGTCCCTCATGAAAAAGAAAAATGAACCAAATTTGAACCCCAAAATTCGGGCCTCTTGGGTTGAAAACCATTGTTAAGTGTTTCTTCCCTCTTTTTATAAGAAGATGGAGATATTTGAAAGAAGTTACAAAAATATCAGCTGAGCTCCAACTATCTAAATGATTATGAAGGATTCGATACCTTTTTTTAAAATATAAAAAATACAGAATAAAAGAAATAAGGAAAATTGAATTATGATGGAGGAAAATATCTCCCTATCATTCCTACGATGACCTATGATAAAGCCACGTCTCTACCACGATGATTCGGTCGGCTCACTTGTCACTTTTGTCTTAACAGCCTGAATTCCCCACTCTCTAGAGCTGGTAGTGACCGGCTGTGGTGGCCTTTCTTAAGGAACAATACTTTCTAACTCATACATCTCTTTAAACTTCTGCATTACACTATTGGTGAACAATATGCCTTGTAAAATAGCCATAATGTTATATCAGAGCTATGCCTTATCAAAACTTTATTCTTAACTAACATTGCAAAAACAATGAGTTCTGATGTCCTTAGCGCCATCTGTTTAGCCCATTTCTGCATTTCTCATCATAGGAACAAGGGTTGTGACCTACTTCTTAGCCTTAAGGTGCTAGGGAATTTCTTTCTTGTGAGCAGCTATTTTTTCTTTATAAAGTGATTTGCATCCATGGTCCTTTAAGTTATTTTAGAGCATGCACTAGCCCAATATCGGAGCGCCTCTCATCAGAGGTTTCCAATGGGGAAATAAGTTTGGATTTGCGACATTTTTCACTTCCAATATGCAGCCTCTAATATGGTTTTAGCATTGCATGTGGCACCTCATGAGTGGTGACATGTGTCACCTTGCTTTGTCCCCAAAGACCCCTCAAAATTCCAAAATTTCCTGCCACATGTTCTTATCGCAACTAGTCATATGCTACCACATGTCCTGCTAGAGGTAAGAGAAAAGGGCCCACACACTTTCGGTTTTGTGATGAAATCATTTTTCTATCCTTATCGGTGCTCCCCAATGGTTGTTAACGCTATTGAAACTTTCCCCATATCGTAAATTTGTGAAGTTTCACACGTTCAGAAGTTCTGATCCTTCGATTGCCGATGTTCTGATTTGCTTGATGCTCTTATGTGTCGATGTTATAATGTTTCATCACCGATATCTGGTGTGAAATCATCGATCTCCTATGTCACAAGACCTTTGACATGTGATCATAGATATTTTAATGCTCTGAAGTTGTGGTTATGTTCTATGTCTAGCCCTCTACATCGACATCGTTCGCTTCCTTCCTCATTGTAACCTATATTATGGGAACAATGTTAAGTTGCATATTGTTCTGTGTCGGCCATCAGAAGTAAGAAATTTCTCTTTGAGATTAGCCAAAATGACCCCCTGCATATTTAGATCTATTTTTTTTCTTAATTTTACCTTAATAAAGGAATATTGAATGAAGCCCCTGAATTATCTCTATTCAAACTACGTGACATATGGAGTGTAACAGAAAGCCCTACTGATAATCTTCAAAATCATTCCTCTCAGATGCCCTCGGCACTAATCTCCTATCAATCCAGAGGTTGTCTCTAGGACGCTTCTATATCTTCTTAAACACATGTGTTACAGGAGATAGGAAAAGCTAGAACATAGGCCATTAATTTTAATCCCACCTCCTTAAAATTGCTACTATTTCCCCTTTTGTTTTATGTCTTATTTTGGTATGCCTATATTTTATTAGAGACCCATGAGGTCATGATAATATTTGAGTTTCTTTATCCAATAAGATCTAATATTTCAGTTTTTATGAAGATTGTCTAATGGAACACTACTCTAATTCTATGTTGTAACCCTTATTTATAGGAAATAAATTCTTCTAACTACTTAATCATACTTTTTATACATTATAGAACACTAATTTGTTAGTATAAGACTTTAAAATTCAAAGTCATTAGCAGTAAATTCTCTCTTATGCCCTAGAATTTAAAAAACAAAATATTTATAATATAAATAAAATGTATACAAAAATTAAAAAGGTTTTTCATTGATTATTTAGTATAGTTTTTTTGCAATATTGTTTTGATAAAATTCAAACAAATAATACACGACAATATTATAACTTTCTCCCTTAGTAAACAAAAATGAATGTAGGCCTAACCAAAAATAGCCATATAAATAAAAAACTAAAAAAAAAATAATAAAATAATTACAATACACCTATGCAATAAAGGATTGATCATTCGCTATGTTTGTTGAATTAATTGGGTTCATTTTGTTCAAGTTGGCTATACTTCTTAGTGATCGCTCAATTTTATAACTAATAATAGTATTTGTTTTGATATATCTATCTTTTACAAATAGGTTTAGGATTAGTTAGAACATAACATAGGGAATGCATATTTGCGGATCCATTATATATGTTTGTAGAGCGATTATAATTTGTGACTCTCTATAATGATTCAAATGATAAAAAAAATCTAATTCTCTGTTCAAAATACTATTAATATTCAAGTTTAGATTGAGGCAGAAAATGCAATAACATTCAATAGAGACAATCAACATAGTAAACTAAAGTTTGTGTGCTCAGTTATTTCAATATATAAAGAATTACATGTTAACAAAAGGTTTTTCAACATATTTCTTATTAGTCCCTGCCTCCAGCATGGGACTATAGTGATCAATCGATCGTTAAACTCGTATTAGTTTGCCTTGAACAAACATCTTTCCAAATTTTAACCAAACTTTTTTTTTGGCTATTTCGTTTCATCACAAGTTAACCAAGTGTTTGTATTGGACCTCTTATTGCTAATTTCATAGTTTTCGATCTATTTATTTGCTAGCCAAAATAGAATAACCAATGTTCCAAATAAAATATACAAGGGTTTCAGTAAGATATCCAAAGTTCAATTTTTCAAGTGTAAAATGTGCAAGGGTTCATGTAAGATATCCAAAGTTTCATTATTCAAGATATTATATAGAAAATTTTTATTATATCCAAATTTCTTTAGAGAGAATTTACTACCACATGGTTATTTGCATGCGGCAGCTCTGGTGGGATATCTGCATGCGACAACTCTGGTGCTATCTGCAGGCGGCAAGTTGATTTCTTTGTTGGCATTATGACACAGGTTTCGCTCTATGACATAGGTGTTGTCCTTGATGGAAACTCACTCAAATGGCAGATCACAGTTTAGGCTCTCAGAATGAAAGAAAATAAGGTATACGCAGGTTCCTCTTATCAAAGTCGCATATACATGCAGGATTACTGATCAAAAGGTGCGTATATGTATGCACGCACTTTCATCCAAAGAAAAGGGGGTACATGTGGGAAAACTTATGTTTCATCCATGGTGTTTAGTCTGACATATTTGAACCTATGGTCTCGGTTCTTGGTATTGCATCCAAAGGGTTGAACCCAGGTATTGGGTCCCTAGTATTGGTTCTCAATGGTTTTGGACCATGGTTTGAGTAAGGCCTAAGATTATAAAAAGGAAAGGAGATCATTTGGCAAGGGTATCGACTCAATTATTGAATATCTTAAGAGGAGGAAGATATGGAATACTGGTGATTGGTTTGTGATGTTTAGCTGGATCTGAATCAAGGAGGAACCTGAGCGTTACAAGATTGGTAAGTTCTATTGATGGGTCGAGATCTTAAGGCTTGAATAGTAGTATCATTGTGTGATTTTGATCTGTTATAATTGGTGCATGATTAGATCTATAAATCTGATAATCTGGGTATAACTGATGTCTGATTAAGAAAAAGAGTAAATTATCTTTTATAGATCTGTATGCAGGTTCGGCTCAGTAGAGGTGCATATACACATGAGTTCAGCAAGTGAAGACAGTGTATACACTGATTGGCCTTGATACAACTGAGTATGAATGCAAGTTTCAGCATATTGAAGTAGTGTATGTCTCATGAAATATGTTTATTGCTACAGTATTTTCTGTTCAAGATTGGTGTCTCATTACAGTTATTGTTTTCTGGGTATACCATACAGAGAAGTGATTGTTTGATTCTGTATTGGTTTGTACAAGGAGATTGGTTGTTGCAGTTATAATTGATGTTTGATTGATGTTATTCATGGATCTAGTCTGAAAATTTATGAAACGTGGTCCCCAGAAGAAAAGAGAAGGTTGTAGCCTTCTGTAGGTGAGCACCTACATATTAGTACCTCAGTTATTACAAGAGATAAGGGGGTTGTATCTCCCTTCCAGGAGAAGCTGGAGAATGAGAGAAGGTGGTAGCCTATGTATTGGTATAAGACTGCACCAGTATAGAATCATTGTAAAAAGAAGTTTCTAATTAAAAAAGATAAAGATGAATTGCAGCAGGTGGTTTTCATCCACATTGGGTTTCCACCTTACATCTTGGTGTTCATGTGTGTTCTTTATGTGTGATGATTTTTTCTACTTTACTGCTCTTATTTTCTGTTAGTAATGTTCTGATGCACTCATTAATAAGCAACTAACTGATTTATGAGTTTACTGGATATATGCTTGTTGCATTATACACAGTTGCATATACACGCGGTTTTCTTTACCTGAAGTAGCGTATATAAATCTGACTATAGAAATGAAAAGGTTATATTGAGTTGATAATACTAATTCACCTCCCCCCCTTTCAGTATTATTTCCAACAATTGGAATCAGATCCAGTCCTTCAGAAAGAAGCTTGATTGCTTGAAGGAAGATCTATCATCATGAGAAACTACAAAAAAGAGGGATCGATTAGGCCACCAATTTTTGATGGGAGAAACTTCGTCTATTGGAAGGTGAGAATCACAGCCTATCTTCAATCTCTTGGTACAGAAGTCTGGGATATCGTGGAAACAGGATACACATTTCCGTCAACAACTCCTACAGACATGGCTGGTAAGAAGTGGTATGAAAAAAATGCAAAGGCTGTCAATACTCTATTACGGAGCCTATCTCAATCAGAATTCGTCAAGGTTATGAAGCTCAAAACCGCAAAAGAAATATGGGACGAGATCGTTCTAAGCTATGAAGGAGATGGTCATGTAAAATGAGAAAAACTACAAACTCTCAGAATTCAATATGAAAATCTCATAATGTACAATGATGAAAGTGTGGCTAACTATTTCCTACATATATATGAGATTGTTAATTGTATGAAAAACTTGGGTGAAAAAAAAAAGAAGTTTTTTTGGGTGAAAAGGTTCTAAGATCATTGTCTTCTAAGTTTGATTCAAAAGTTTCTGCCATAGAAGAAAAGAAGAATCTATAGACCATTACCATGTCACAGCTGCACAAAATATTAACTGCTTATGAAATGAGAAAAGGGGGAGCATCAGACAGGAGAGAAGTTGCATTCAAAGCCTCAAGAAAAGGAGATTACAATGAGTCAGGACATGTGTCAGAAGAAGAGGAAGAATCAAACTTTGTAAAGAACCTTCAACAGGGAACTGGAAGATTGGGAGGTAAGCTGCCTTTCAAATGCTTTGCTTGTGGAAGAGTCGGTCACTATGCTGCCAAGTGTCCTCATAAAGATAAGCTGGAACCAATTAGGTGAATAGAAAATAGAATATAGGTAAGAAGAGCTATTATACACATGAAGACAGTGATGGATTTTCAAATAGTGATGAACATGAACAATGTAATGATTATAGACTTTTGATGGCTTTTGAAGATGATGATTCCTTGGATGCTATAGATGAAGAAGGTCTTTACGAAGAAATTTCTTTACTAAAAATTTGTTTATAAGAAACGAATATGATTATAGACACTCTGACATTCCAACATGTTGAAAGCGAAAAACACAATGAAAAGTTAGAATGTGATATTGTGGGACTTAGAAAAGATATCGAGAAAACAAAAGATCTTAATCTTAAATTTCCTAAAGGATCTTACTTTATATGAGATTATCAAAGTGCAGTGTTCTCCTCTAATCAAGACAGGTCTTGGATATATTGAAGAAGCATCTCAAGCACATAAGCAAGCATAGAAGCCATCCACCTCCAAAATTTATATTGATGCAGCAAGGAGAAGTGAATAGGTTGACAATCAACAACAAAAGCATAATGCAGATCACCAAGTAAATCAGGGACAATTTGCTTCAAGAATGAACAAAGATTACCAAGTAAATCGGCGGAAATCTACTTCAAGAATGAACAGAAGCTACAACCAACCACAAGTAAATCATTCTCAATTTGCCTCAAGAATTGATGTCCATGGAAACTACAATCATTTGGTTGGTAGGTTTGATAATCGCAGGAATTTCTTCAACGGCCAATGTTTCTCTTGTCATAACTTTGGTCACAAAACTGCTCAATGTGTTGCCTACAAGACCATCATGACTAGAGAAGCTCAAAAACAAAGAAGTATGACTAGGATCATGAGAAGGACCTACAACAACTTTTCTGCTCTTGAGAATGAAATAGAATGTTCTATTTCTAACAACTTCGGTGATGAAGATTATGAATGCAGGAGTATGTTTTGGAAAACAACTCAAAAGAAGTAAGTTTCATTGAGTCCCAAAAAATGGAGAAAGAAAGAATTGCAACCAAAAAGATGTTGGATAGCCTTTTATGCAGAAGGATGAGAAAATATATGGTACATCGACAGTGCATGATCGAAACATATAACAGGTGACAAAGAAAAAATTCAGTCATATAGTGCCTTAGAAAAGGAAAGGAAGGTCTCATTTGGAAATGACACCCCTGCTCTCATAAAAGATAAAGGTTTTGTTCTTTTGAAAGAAAAGGTCAAAGCTGGAAATGTTATGTATGTTAATCGCTTAAAACATAATCGATTAAGTGTCAGTCAAATGTCTGATCAAGGAAATGAAGTAATATTTCGATCAAATGGATCCATTGTTCACGAGCTTGACACAGGAGAAACAGTGATCAAAGGCATAAGAACTCCAAATAATTTATACATACTCAAGGGAGGAGAACAACAATGCTATCTAAGCAAGAATGATAAACAGTGGCTGTGGCACAGAAGATTGGGGCATCTAAGCTTCTCTCAAGTAAGGAAAGCATGCAAATATCAGGCGGTACGCGATCTCCCTTACATCAGAATTCCAGACAATAAAATATGCAAATAATGTCAATTTGGTAAGAAAACCATAACTAATTTCCCTCAGAAGGAAGGATCAACTAGTAGGCCACTTGAGCTTGTCCATACTGATGTATGTGGTCCATCTAGAAAAGGTCACCTCGAGGAGAAGAATACTTTATATTGTTCCTTGACGACTTTTCCAGGATGTGCTGGATAGGACTTATGAAGCATAAATATGAAGCTTTCAAAAATTTCATAGCATTTAAATCCTTGGTTGAAAATGAATCAGATCGCAGAATCAAATGCCTCAGGTCTGATCTAGGAGGGGAACTTACCTCGGATGAATTTTTCGATTTTTGTGAAGAACATGGAATAAGAAGGGAATTCTCTACTGCAAGGACTCCTCAGCAAAATGTAGTAAAAAGGATGAACATAACGGTTCAAAAAATGGCTTGTGATATGCTGGATGAGTCTGGAACTCCCGCAACCTTCTGGGTGAAGCTGCATTTGTTGTAGTTACTACTCTCAATAAGACAAACGTCTGGGCAAACAACACTCAGACTCCTCATGAACTTTGGTATGGTAAGACTCCCATGGTAAAATACTTCAAAATTTTTGGAAGCAAATGCTACATCAAAAATACTGATGAAAACCTTGGCAAGTTTGAACCTAGAGTAGATGAAGGCATTCTCCTTGGTTACTCTCCCCATAGCAAAGCATATAAGTGTTACAATAAAAGACTTGGAAAGATTGTTGAAGGTATTGATGTAGTGGTTAATGAAGAAGGAAACACTCCTAGGCAAGTAAAATCTGAAGATTTCGAAGATGATGAGGACTATCCTTCAACATCAAATTAGATTCATGATGAAGAAGAAACCCATGAGGCACCAGAAGAGAAAATAAGGATAGAAGAAAAGACTCCATCCAGGTATGTTCATAAGAATAATTCAGAAACTCAAATTTTGGGGCAGAAAGAGGCAGGTATGCAAACAAGAAGAACCATTTTAGAAGCTTCAAGCTATCTAGAATTGATCTCCTCCACTGAACCAAAAAATGTAAGAGAAGCATGCAAAGATGAATGTTGGGTCAAGGCCATGGAGGAAGAACTTGAGCAGATTGAGAAGAATAACACTTGGGAGTTGGTTCCTAGACCAAAAGATAAGAATTTTATAGGAACAAAATGGATATTCAAAAACAAGCTGAATGAAAATGGAGATGTTATTAGAAACAAGGCTACACCTATTTGTAAAGGGTATGCTCAACAAGAAAGCATATACTTTCAAGAAAATTTTGCACCAGTTGCTAGACTTGAGGCCATGAGAATGTTCCTTGCTCTTTCTAGCTTTCAGAAGTTCAAAGTATTTCAAATGGACATGAAATCTGCCTTTATGAATGGAGACTTCGATGAAGAAAAGTATATTGAGCAACGAGATGGGTTTATCCTTGGAAATGATCCAAAACTTGTATGCAGACTCAAAAAGGCTCTCTACGGCCTTAAACAGGCTCCAAGGGCTTGGTATTATCAGTTGGATAAGTACCTCCATCAACAAGGTTTTACAAAAGGATAAACAGATAGAAATCTATATATAAAAATTGACAATGATAAGTTGCTAATACTTGCTGTGTATGTTGATGATATCATCTTTGGTAGCAATGAAGAAGACATGGGTCAAAACTTTGCCTTGGTAATGCAAAAAGAACTTGAAATCTCCCTCCTCGGTGAGCTCACATATTTTCTTGGTTTACAAGTCCAACAGAACAAAGACGGTATTTTTCTATCACAAACCAAGTATCTGAAGCAGATCTTGAAGAAATATGAGATGGAGGATTCGAAACCAGTATCTACCCCTATGGTAACAGGATGCAGCCTCAGTGCAAATGATGAATCAGTAGCAGCACATCAACCAACCTATAGATCCATGGTTGGTAGTCAGCTCTATCTAATAGGTACCCGACTAGACATTTTGCATGCAGTAGGAATAGTTGGAAGGTTTCAGGCAAATCCAAATGAAACTCATCTTCAGGTAGTTAAGAGAATTTTCAAGTATCTTCAAGGAACTCAAAACTATGGATTATGGTATCCTAGAGGTACAGATCTCACACTTCATGCATATACAAATGCAGATTAGGCAAGAAGCGTGGATGGCAGAAGAAGCACTAGTGGAGGTGCATTCTTCATGGGTCCTAGATTAGTATATTGGTTCAGCAAGAAACAAAGTTCAATTGCATTATCTACAGCTGAAGTAGAATATGTAGCTACTGCATCTTGCTCCACACAACTCCTTTGGATGATGAAAAAATTACAAGACATTCGAATCACTTGTACTCCACCTATCTCCATTTTTGTTGATAATAAAAGTGCAATCAACATTTTGAAGAATCCAGTCATCCATTCAAATACCAAGCACATACCTATCAAATATCATTTTCTCCGAGAACAAGTGCTTGAACAAAAGGTCAAATTGGAGTATGTCCCCTCTAAGGAATAAGTTACTGATATACTCACCGAACCACTGCCCAGGGAGGCATTTGAATACCTTAGACAGAAGCTCGGGGTAGTTGATGCATCATCTTGCTGTTGAATCTTGTCTATTTCAGAGAAAAATGGTTGTACGCGAGTTTCATGAGGAGAATCCACATACATATGCCTGTTTATGAAGATACAGTCGCGTATATGTTGGTTTGAAGACAAATAGTGGGGTAGGCTTAGGATGAAAAGAGTCTGATATGGGTCTGACAGAGACCATCTAGCACAGGTTCAGGGGGAGCATATATTCTTCTAATAATGCGTTTTTGACATTATTTTAGAAAAACTTGGTTCAATTTCTTAGTTGTTTTAATTTCAAGTGGAACAGGTGTAGAGGAAGAACATGGTTGCTGGTCTGAATGTTGTTTAACACATGGTACTGATGATAGTTGTTGAGAATTTCTTTTCTTATCAAGGTCATGTAACGACCTATCTTGGTTTCCCACTACGCCTGGGATGGATCCTGTAATGCTCTTGCTTTATCTTGTGTAAACTTTTGGTGTATCCACACTTGGTTAGGAAGATGAATCAATCCCCACTTGGTTGGGAGATGGATGTATGTATGAGTCTTTGATGGTAGGAAGGTCATTTATAATGTATAAAGTTATGTATCTTCTTGTAGAACATCTTCTTACAAAACTTACCTACTGTCAGGGGGAAATTGGACAGCACAGCAGAGCAGAAAATTTAGCATGTACTCACAGGGAGCATAACCCTTCGCCCTTGATGTCAAAAGGGGGGGATGACTTTGAGTGACTTGGGGTTGCCATCAAGTCCAAAGGGGGAGATTGTTGTCATTATGACACACGTTTGGCTATATGACATAGGTGTTGTCCTTGATGGTAACTCACTCAAATGGGAAATCACAGTTCAGGCTCACAGAATGAAAGAAAATAAGGTATACGTAGGTTTCTCTTATCAAAGTCGCATATACACACGGGATTACTGATCAGAAGGTATGTATATGTATGCATGCATTTTTATGCAAAGAAAAGCACGTACATGTGGGAAAACTTATGTTTGGTCCATGGTATTTAGTCCGACATATTTGAACCTATGGTTTTGGTTCTTGGTATTGCATCCAAAGTGTTGAACCCAGGTATTGGGTCCCTAGTATTAGTTCTCAATGGTTTTGGACCATGGTTTGAGTAAGGCCTAAGATTATAAAAAGGGAAGGAGATCATTTGGCAAGGGTATTGACTTAAGTATTGAATATATTAAGAGGATGAAGATCTGGAATACTGGTGATTGGTTTGTGATGTGTAGCTGGATCTGAATCACGGAGGAACCTGAGCGTTACAAGATAGATAAGTTCTATTGATGGGTCAAGATATTAAGGCTTGAATAGTAGTATAATTGTGTGATTTTGATCTGTTATAATTGGTGCATGATTAGATCTATAAATCTGATAATCTCGGTATAACTGATGTCTGATTAAGAGAAAGGGTAAATTATCTTTTATAGATCTGTACGTAAGTTAGGCATAGTAGAGGCGCGTATATACGCGAGTTCAACAAGTGAAGACAGTGTATACGTTTATTGGCCTTGATACGGCTACCTATGAATGCAAGTTTCTGCATATTGAAGTAGCGTACGTCTCATGAAATCTGTTTATTGCTACAGTATTCTGGGTTCAGGATTGGTGTCTGGTTACAGTTATTGTTTCTGAGTATAGCATACAGAGAAGTGATTGTTTGATTCAGTATTGGTTTGTAAAAGGAGATTCGTTGTTGCAGTTATAATTGATGTTTGATTGATTTTATTCATGTATCTAGTCTAAAAATTTATGAAACGTGGTCCCTAGAAGAAAAGAGAATGTTGTAACCTTCTGTAGCTCAGCACCTACATATTAGTACATCAGCTAGTACAAGAGCTAAGGGGTTTGTAGCTCCCTTCCAGGAGAAGTTGGAGAACGAGAGAAGGTTGTAGCTTTCTGCAGGTAGCAGCCTACGTACTGGTATAAGACTGCACCACTACAGAATCATTGTAAAAAGAAGTTTCTAATTAAAATAAGATAGAGACGAATTGCAGCAAGTGGTTTTCACCTACATTGAGTTCACACCTTACATCTTTGTGTTCATGTGTGTTGTTTATGTGTGATGATTTGTTCTGCTTTATTGCTCCTGTTTACTGTTAATAATGTTTTGATGTACTCATTAATAAGCAGCTAACTGATTTATGAGTTTAATGGATATATACTTGTTGCAATATACACAGTTGCGTATACAAGTGGTTTTCCTTAACTGAAGTAGCGTATATAAATATGACTATGGAAATGAAAAGGTTATATTGAGTTCATAATACTAATTCACACCCCCCCTCTCAGTATTATTTCCAACATTCTTATCAATCCTAGCATCCATCCTAGCCTTGGGATGATTCTTTCTTTGAACCATCTCTTGGGTTCTATCGCCCCACCCAGCAAACATAAGCTCAACCTCAAATCAATGGATACATAAGCTCAACCTCAAAGCAATGGATGCAACAAACATAAGCTCAACCTCAAAGCAACTCGATGCATAAGCTCAACCTCAAAGTAATGGATGCAGCGTTGGAATTTTGCATCATAATTCACATCCTATGAATTTTTATTTCCATGTACTTTTAAGCTTTACATATCACTTTCTTTATTTGAACAGGAAAGAAAAACCCACCTTCCTTTCTAAGAACTATAGCTCTATTCAGATTTCATCACCTGAGACATAGATTGATAGGTCTATTAATGCCTACAGATCTGTCTACCACTTTTGTAGTGTGGTCTGGATTGTGAAAACTAGCTAAGCCAGATATGATCGATGTTTCTTGTGTTGGTGCTTGTGGATGGAAGCTAGTGGTACATCAATAGGTGGTGGTAGTTTAAACTTTCAACTATCTATATCAACTTCTCGGGGGTTTGGTAGTCTGCTTAAACACCATAATATATGACTGGGTGTGCTACTAATGACTTTTCCTCTGTCCCCCTTACCGGTGGTGGGTGTCAATAAGATGAAGCAACAACCCCAATTGCAACATCTCTTATTCCTGCTTCATATACATCAACAACTACTTCATACACATCAAAAACTATTGTGGGAAATATGGGACCAAGCGAAAGGGAGCTCGGACTGGAACGAGGAGCTAGGACTAGAACAGGTAGCTCTGGTTATGCTGTTGGTGGTGGATGAACTGATGGTTCTACTAGATGTTGGGTCTAGGTCTAGAGTTGTTGGATTTGCTGGGGTTGTTGTTGCAAGATTTACTGCTGTTGCTATATAGTATGGCTTTGATCTACCTTTGCATAATCAACTTCTTTATGCTCAGAAGCTACTATCAACTAAATAAACAAATCAACAACTACTTCCACAACAATAGGATATGGGGGGCATGTGTTCCCCATAACTACACCACTTCTTCGGCTCCTCCTGCTGGCTATTGATCCAGAGCTTTGAAAGTGAGTGTAGTTGGGGAACTGTCTGTACTCACTAGGGCATAAAATATCTCATCAGGGATATGAGCATCAAAACAATGAACAATAACACAAAAGCGCTAGGATCAACATCAACACTGACTATAAATGGTGAGCCATGCTACACATCCCACCTCAGGGTTGTTATTTTCATTAAATAAAGTTTCTTGAAATCGTAGGAAATGCTGACAGACATGTCACCATTCAACTACTCGATTCTTGCTAGAGTAATCTGCATCGAATGGAATGGAGCAACTTTACTAGAGAAAATGACAGCGATGAACACAAAATGGCAGTGAGTTATAGGTATAATGGACACACAGACGGACAAGACATCAACGGCCTTCGAAACATGCATATCCATGTCCTTCTAGTGTGGACAAGTGGTCATAGGATGGCCACATGCAGTGCCCATATTTCCTCCTATATTTCTACAGGTGTGTGGTATGATATCATGTGGCGAACTACTGCTTACTTAGTCTAGTTATGACTTTTAGTATTTTCATACACTGGAAATTCAACATAGGTAAATTCCAAAAATAGATTATAGTCTAACTAGTGAGAGGTGCACATTCCATTCACCTTCTACATCACATAACCTTAATAATATAACCATAATAATTTAGGTAGCAGTTACAACTTGGAATCAATCATCAAGAGAATTTTTGGTTCGCAGGACTATAACGGCAGATAACACTTTGAGTTAACCACCCCCACCACCAGGTTTTCTTTTCATTGATCTATATATTGTGATACCTGAGAATCCCCAAAATTACGGATCCCATGACATTAATTCTCAGTGCATTATGTATGGTGATACCTGAGAATAATTAGATATTCTATGAGGATAATTACCTTATGGGTAGTTTTTGTTTTAGAAAAAAATTTAACAATAACAAAACCATAATTAAGGGCATCTTTCAACTGTATTAATTCTAATGAAAATAGTCTCGCTTGATTCTATTTAAAAAACTTAAGCCCACTAAACGAATAAGTGTGGAACTGCATTTAAATAATGAGTTTTGCTAGCTCAACATCAATCAAATTATCTAGTTTAAATCAATCAAAGTTTCAGTTATGAAATAATGAACATGAAAAGGCAAAAGATAGGTGAACTGCAAGAAATGGGCGTGTGTTCCATTTGTAGGCAAAAATCAGAAGCCTAATCAGTAAACAACTCAAACTGCAATATGAAGGTCATTTCACAAAAATGCCACATAGGATATCAATAATCATGTGATAATTTCCTTCTAAAAATTGCTTCAAGAAATTTTACAAAAGAATGGGCAACAAGACACAAGCATCTAACTATATGCATGTGCAAGTTTAGTGTCATAACAATGTAGCAGTCACTCTTCCCAAAATTTATTTTTTGATAAACTATTCTTTTATAAAACAATTCTTTGAGAATGAGAGAGAGGTTGATGCTAAAAATAGAAGAGAAAACAAACTTTGTCTACCTTGAAGAAGCCATCAAATTCGATCCGTGTCTCTTTGCCCATTCCTATGAATCTGTGCTTATACATATAGGAACTAGTATGTAGTTATAGTGACACTAAAAAGTCTTCTCTTAATGAGCATCTCTACAAAAGGACTCATGAAGCATCTGCAAAGAGATTCGAACCAGGGTCTCAAGTTATGAGTTCCTCATTCATTTCTCTTTAAATCTCATCTTAAAGAAAAGGAGATCTACAACAAAGGATACCTGACAATGCAAGTCCTCTGGTTATGACCAAGCCATTTGTCCAAACAAGCTCTATGAACACTGAAAGATATGCCTGCAGTTCTTTAGCCTTCGGATCTCTTCAAATTTTTCCATGCTTTTTAAGTAGACCGTGCACATAACATCCTCATCCTCTGTTCCTTCTGTCGAAACACCAAACTCTACGACAAGAAACAACTTCCTTCTACCAAAACACCGAACTCTACGACAAGAAAGAACTCACGAATCTTTTGTGCGGAAACTGAAGAGTTCACCTCGAGCCATGGATTGCCCTTGATCTTCCCAATAGGAGGTCATAGTTTCGAGAAACTCTCCAAGACCTACAAGATGAAGAAGCCAACAAACAATGCTTCTAATAAAGCCCAACAAATATGCTACATTAAGGACCAGCATCGGGACGAGAATTTCTGAATATCCAATAGGAAATCGCAAAGTAGAAAGAAAAGCAAGGCAAGGCCTCCCCTAGAAATTAGAAGGGGGCACTACAACTATGGTTAGAGCAGTGGAAAGGAGACCCAGTTGCAGAAAATGATATGGTTTTTGCAAACAAGTGCATGCAAGTTGAAGGCACATAATTGTGATGCAATCTAACAAGGTATCAGAATTCTAGTGCTCAGATTAAACAAACTAGTAAACCCTCCTCTATTTAAACATGGCACATGTCATATTTCTGATACACCAAGGGTGGGTACATAGGCAATCCTAATGCAGGGGCTTGCAAGGTTGCAAAGGTGGAAACGTATTCGTATTCGGTAGTGGGATATTCAAGGTACTCAATACCTAAAAAAAGAATAATAATGTCAACCAAATTGTGTACCTGTACACCACAAACTGGGATAGGCATTGTAATCTTTTTCTAAATGCGTAGCAAGGGAGGATAAGTTTCATGTGACAAACTAACTCTACGTTGCTAAGTAGGCCTAGCATAGTGGTTTTCTTTATTTACATGGGTTTCCATGATTTTCCAGACATTTATATTCCATTGGTTGTGAGTTGTTAATAGTTTTGGATGCGGATTAGGATTTTTGATTGCATGGTTGATGTAGTATATCGGCAGGGACTACTACTATGCAGTTTCCCTTGTTTTCCTATTGTTTCTCGTGTCAGTTAAGGATAAAAAACGTCACTTTGGAAAACTCAATCCCCGTTGGTTGAGTGTTCAAGTGTGGATTTCATTGGTTTACACTGTTATGGGTCACTACATAATTTATTTGTCTTCCTATAACATATGGCATCCACAAATTTCAAATGAAGACACTAGCAGTGAAAAGTTGAGTTTAGGAAAATTTCCTACACTTTATAAAATATCACCATATTAAAGGGATCCAGGATGCTAAGAAATTTATATTCAATGCCTTTATGTGAATACTTAACCTTGATGTAACTTTATTCTCCCTTTCTCATAGTTAGAACAAGTTGTGAGAGCACTTCAAATTTTTTAAATTGAAAGTATCTTTGGAAAAACATGATAATTAAGTTTCGGTATTTCATGTTAACATATATTAAAATGTTAACGTGAATGTTTATTATTAAGGTAAGGTTTTTGGCTAAAGAAATTTTGATAACTAGTATGCATATGGTGTTTTTTTGCACATTTTGGTGGAAATCTATGTACATACTTCACATCACATATTTTTTAATTTAAATCAAAACTTTTATCAAATCTTCTAAAATATCTCAATTGATCTTGTGATTTATCATTAGTAAAACTGCTTTGAAGGCATGAGAGCTTTTCAAAGCCAAAATGGGGAAGAATGAATGCTCCTGTCACATCTCAAAACAATTGAGCAAAATTAGGTATTGAGTTAAAATTGATTTGAATCAACAATCAATAACAATGAACAATTATTTTTGCAATAATTGGTATGTGAGGGTTGTCAACATGAATAAATTTAATACAATTAATAGAGATCTCTACAACAATTGTTATGTTATGGGCATTGCAATCAACAATGTATTTGATACTATCAGTTGTTGTCATTGCAAAAATTGGGAAGTTGGTGCCAAAATGATGGATATATGCCCTATTTGACACCATATTTCTTACCTTCATTACCATACGAAACTGAGATTCTCATTTAATTGGAGAATGAGATGAGTATTGGAATAGTGAATGAGGTTTGACAAATCCCATGTGATCTAGTACTCGAAGGTTGATGCATGATGGTGATAACAGTAATTGAGAAGATGAATAATATGAATGATAATAACTATAATTGAGAAGAAATTGACAATGTGATTCATATTGAATGAATGATAAACCTCAATGTTGTCGTACAGTATCTAGGAGAAGAAATTGCTTGAGACGAACAAATAGATAAAAAAAAAATGGAGTCTACCAATGGTAAGGCTACTACAAAACATATGGGTTCAAATAAGCAAGGAGAATTAACTGCATACTAGAAGTTTGAAACATGACATTCTGGAATATCAAAATAGATCAAGTGTTATATAAATAAATAGTTAATAATATTTATGTTAATTTCAAGGATATACCTAGATCCACCTAAATTCAGATCTGCCATGCTCAGAGAGCAATCCAATACCAAGAGGTACAAATATTTTTTCAAATTATACAATCCAAATAGAAGGTTTGCATCTCACATGGTAAATCCAAAGGTAGATGGATCTAGGTTGTTAATAATAAAAGGGATATAAAATATATCTTACTCTTCAATTGCTATGATGGCATATATCTTCAAAGTAAAGGGACCTTATGTAAATTTATGTAATTCCTTATGCCATGGAAAACAATTAAATATCCACTTCGAATTTCTAGTCCATTTGGGTATCAACCACTACTAATTTAGCACTCATAAATATTATAATTTTTTATGCAATTTTTCTAAGAGAATAATGTTTCTATTTACTAGTTCCTACCAAACCAAGATTATATGGTTCCATTTGGGTATTAACCACTAGTAATTTAGCACACACAAATGTAGGTTTGAAATTTAGGTTATAGTTTTTTATGCAATTTTTTGAAGAGAATAATGTTTCTATTTATTAGTTCCTACCAAACCAAGCCTATATGATTCCATTTGGGTATTAACCACTAGTAATTTAGCACTCATAAATGTAGGTTATAATTCTTTATGCAATTTTTCCAAGAGCATAATTTTCAACTTGAGCAAGAAGGAATAAATTATTGTACAACACTTTTTAAATTTAAATGGTTGCATTACTTATAGATGTTGGATGATTAATGATGAAATAATGAATTAAAACGTTAATATTATCTTCTAACTTGTGAGGTATAGATAATAATAATAAAAAATATCGCATATTGGGGGTGTTGTATAGATAGGCCATGGTACCATAACAAATATGATTTCCAAGTTAAGAATTTCTTTGGAAAAGTAAGGTAAAATTTCATTGTTAAGAATATTATTACATGTTTTTTAAAAATTATGAATATAATTCACTCATTATTAATAAGAATAAGTTAAAATTTATTAAAATTGCATGTTCTTTTAATCTTGCTAACATGAAATGTATTATGGAGAACTTTTTTTTTTATGTTGGATTAACTCCAGTCATCATTTAACAAAGATTTAATTGGTATTGATGTGCTTTTTATATTGAAATAGTGAAACATAAAAGGTACATATTAAAAAAAAAACAAATTCTTGCTTAGTGAACTTCTCATGAGTTTGAATTGGTCAAAAAGTTCACTGATTCTATTTTATAATTATTATTACTGTTAGTATTTAATGGGAAGTCCTTCTCACCAAAATGGTTTCTCAATCAAAGTGAGACACATCCAATTCATAATATGAAAAGACAATCCAATTAGGGGGAGGATCATTGCACCGAGAGGTGCATTCTACAACCTAGAATGTGGAGACGTGTGAGGAGAATGAGGAGATGTGTTAGGAGATAGTTGATATATGTACATGCTTTGATACTTTTAATTATTAAATATATTATTGAAAATGTTATAGCACAATATGGACCACATGTAAAAGTATTTCACTTTCCATTTATTATTATTAATATTACGAACCTATGAAAAATAAAATATTTTTTATATCCATGTGAAGTAATTTAATTTAATGAATATGAACACTTCCACTTTTCATAATCATAATAGCAAATGATTTTTTGAGATCTTTGTTGTGCCTAGACTTTAGACAAAGATAAAACAATTCAAATAAAAAAGCAATATTTTATCTTTCTAATGTGAATAAGATGCTTAATTTTTATACTTTCTAAAGATATTTCAATTTCAAGGTATATAAATTAATTGAATATTAGTTAAGTAGTTTATTTCAATATTAACTTGACATATATGAATATTTAGAAACAAAAAATGAAGTGAAAATAAAATAAAATCAATTATTTGTAATAAGAGAGGATATATATTTCTTTCAACACCTAATATAAATTTAATTTGTCTCATTTAAAAAGATAAATAAATTTAATCATAAAAAAATCCAATGTGAGTTATAATTTTTTTTAATATGCCACATTTAGTAAAATTAAGATGTATTTAGAATATGTTAATAACAAAAAAAACATAGAAGTGGACAACGTCCATAAATAAAATATTTTAATTGTTATACTAAGTAAAATATTTTAATTTCATATATGTATATATTTATATGGTTTAAAAAAATCTTGTGTCTAAAATGTATAAAGCAATTTTACTATTTTTCAATTTCATCTTTTTGCATATATAATTTACATTAGTTTACATCAATTGTGTCCAAAATACAACAAATAATGGTTCAAGTGTATTCTTTATATTCTAAATACTGAATAAAATTTTCAAATTATTGAATCTATTTATGAATTCAAAAATAAAATTTAAATTATCTATCTATAATCTCTTGAACCATAATTATTTTTAAAATAGATTTTACGAAATCTTCTATTCGAATTCAAATTCCTACTTAATTAAGTAAAAATATTATGATATAAAATAAAGATCCATTTCATAATACAAGTGAAATATATTTCGACCATTCATTTTAATTTTTTAATTAAATTTTAAAATATTCTTGAAATTTAATTTCTATTACATTTAACAATACTGAAATCCAAAATCCAGGAGGGTTGAATATTTGTTTGTTTATGTCACGGACAGAACCACCATCATCATTGACGTCACTGAGGTTATCCTACCACACAACAATGTGCCGTTTTGTCCCAATAACCTTTTGACATTTGAAGGGATTATTCGAATTACAACTAACCGTTACTCTGCATGTTCCATCATCTATGAGCAGTAAAACTTTTAATATCTAGTACTAGAAAATGGTCACATTACAAATTAAAGAAAGAAATGAATTTGATATAAAATCAATAATTTATTCACATATATTTTAATAATTGACTTTTATTTTTAAATCAAATTTTAAAATAATATTTATTTTGTTTTCAAATAAATTTTTAAATAATAAAATTTTATTGCATTTCAATATTTTAAAATACTAAAATTTTGTACATTTTTATATTTACAATATAAATGATATTACATTTAAATATTTTGAAATACTAAATTCCTGTACATTTCAATACAAATGATATTAAAGAAACTGGTTGCCTATACAACACGAAATACTTCGTGATACTAAAATCCGGTGCCGTTGGGTAAAGATGACATTAAGGACTGGATGGCGTGGTTCATGCTTTTGAAGGCCTGGGTTTACTCTTAAGGTGTGAGAATTTTTGAAAGCCGAAAATGTGGCAGAATGAATTTTCCTGTGGCACTTTAACCCAATAAGCAAAATTAGGTATTCAGTTAAATTTTATTTGGATCAACAATTAGTTACCGTGAACAATTCTTTGTGAAATAATCTGTATGTTAGGCTTGTCCAGTTGACAGTAAGAAAATATTTAATACCACTATCCATGTAACAATTGTTAGGTTGTGAGCTTTGAAATTATTAAGATATTTGATACTATTAGATGTCATCGAAATCGGGAAATTGGTTTTAATATGATATGTACCATTTTTTATTAAATATTAGTGTAAATATAAACTACGTTTTTTTTTGAGAAACCATGCATAAATCATCCACGAATATAAATTTAGAAAATCTGATATACAACTTAATGTATAATATCATTCTTTTGCCAACTTATTGATATTTCTGTACTCTTATCTCTGGCAACATTGACAAAGATACCATGGCCAAGTCGTCCCTAATTCCACTTTTTGAAAATAGCCATGCACCATGTTTTTCACCTTCATTACCCTACGAAACTGACACTGTCATTCAATTGGATGGGAGGAGGAGATGAGTATTGGAATAGTGAACTCGCCATACCAGATGCCAAGGGATCCAATAGTGGAAGGTTGATGCATGATGGTGATCTCACAGCCTTAATTGAAAAGATCAATGATATGGATTATAATAATCTCAACTCAGAGGAAACTAACACTGTGATTCAGCTTAGGGAAAGATAAATATCAACGTTGTCACAAAGTTTTTGGAAGAAGAAATCGGATTTAAGGAACAAATAGATAATAAAATTCTGTTTAGTGGGTGAAAGGTGAGATAGGTTCAAAAGGCGAGATAGGTTCCAATAAGTAAGGAAAATTAACTGCTGCTCTGCATTTTGAAGTACAACATGGTGCCATACTTAAATATAAATATATTTAGTGTTAAAAAATATTTAATTAACTAAAAAGCTTATTTTAGAACATAGTTGGAATGGTAGGTATAGATGTTTATATTTATATTTAGTTTGGAGTTAACATGTGCATTTTTTAAAAAGGTCAAAATAAGTAAGGAAAATTAACTGCTTATCTGCATTTTGAAGTACAACATGGTGCCATATTTAAAAATATTTAGTTTTTAGTAAAAAATATTTAATTAATTAAAAAGTTTATTTTAGAACACAGTTTGAATACTATGTATATGTATGTTTATATTTAACTTGGAGTTGACATGTGTTCTTCTTAAAAGAAAAAATAAAATATTTTCAATATAGAAATGAATATTAGCTATAATAATAATAATAATAATAATAATAATAATTTCATGTAAAGTAGATAGTAGTAAAATGATATATATGAGTAAAATGTTTAAATCTTATATTTTTCAAAAATAATTTAACAAAAGAAGATTAAAAGGAAATATTTTAATATTATATGGAATAAATTTCTCACGTGAATTATGAACAAAATATTTTAATATAAATTAATGTTGCATAAAAATATATTAATGACAAAAAAAAATTAATGTGAGATGATAAAATGGAAAAATGCAATGTTATGTAATCCTTATAACATTAGAAAATACTCTAAAATAAGATTGCACCTAAAACAATTTGATCCCTTTTTGTTGATGTTAGATTAGTGCCTAAAATGAATCTATGCTAGTAGTATTTATATTAATTTTGAAGATATGTCTAGATCCACCTCACTCTAGATCCAAGAGGAATCAAATCCCATGAAATGCAAACATCCTCTCTAATTCTACACTCCAAATTGAAGGTTTGCACTTAACATGGCAGATCCATAATTATATGTTCACATTTTCAAAATTATTTCAATGTAAATCTATATAAAGTATTTGAATGTTGGTTAAGTAATTTATTTCAATATCAACTTGATATATATGGATATATGGACACAAATAATTAAATGAAAAAAAGAAAAGAAAAAAAACAATTATTTGTAATAAGAGAGAATGTGCATTTCATTAGACTTTTAAATTGAAATTAATATGTGACATTTAAAATTATGAACAAGTTTAATAATAATAAAATACAATATAGGTGATAAATAAAAAAAAATCAATATGCAAAATTAAGTAAAATTAAGGCAACAAAAAAAATCATAGACAACTTCATAAATGAAATATTTCAAAGTTTTTGAGCAGTTTTAATATTCTTGATTTTCATAGATTTTTCATGTATGATTTTCAATGAATATTGTCTAAGATACTACAAATAGCTGTTAGACTTATAAATTTAGGTTGTCTAGTCACCAAAAATTCTGAGATTTTCATGTTGCCCAACACATTTATGCATTAAAAAATGCAATATATATATCATTGACTTGAATTATAATTTCTCTTTCCACTATTAACAACTTGACAAATTTGATTCCTCTGCTTGACTTTCTCTATTATTTTGATAAATCTTAAAAAATCACCAGCCAGCATTCAAATTCCAATTAAATAAAATAAAAAACCATTAGAGAAAATGATTGCCACATAAAAAACAAATACATCTATTTGAGAATAGAATTAAAAAACAAATACATCTATTTCAGAATACAATTTAAATATATTTTAGCAATTAATTTTATTTTTTAAATTAAATTTTAAAATATTCTTAAAATTGAAAATTCAATGCTGAAATCCAATAGAGTTGAGTATTTGTTTGTTGTGTGACTTACGAAACCACCATCATCGTTGACCTCGCGGAGGTTATCCTACCGACACATTCACGTGACGTCACTGAGCACGTGCATGGGACGTCACCGAGTGCCCTTGATATGAAATGAACATATTCATTTCATTATATAATTGAATACATTTAATAAATTTCCAGATCCAAATACATTTAATAAATTTCAAAATAATAAAATCATGTACATTTCAATGGAAATGATATTAAAATGATATTACAGAATGGCATGGTTCATGCCTATGAAGTAATGATGGCGGTCAGTATCCAAAATGAATTTTTTGTTTGTTTATGTGACTCACTGAGAGTGACATTGAGAGTGACACGAAACCACCATCATTGTTGACGTCATCCACGATGACTATAAATCGGAATAGCGGTGGCCTTTGGAAGGGGATCATTAGAGGTGATATTATTAGAGGGGATTATCATTATTAGAGGAGATATTATTTCATTTGAGGGTGCCATCACAATCAGGTCATTTGCCTGGGCTTTACCTCTGATCTTACTACTCGCAGTGGTGGGTGCCCAGGCTATACCCATAACGGGCGTCTGTAACCCACATCAAATCCCAAGCGGAAGTCGTTTCTTATGTACTGTCGGAAAATTACGAAGTGGTCCTAGTCCACGTAGGGGAGGAATTGTCTATATGGCTACTACAAGTGATTGAATCAGCGCAAAAAATTTCCAAGAATTTTGTAAATATAGTGTTTAAATTTTAATTTTCATGGTAGAAATAGATACAGCACCATTAAAAATTTCAAATTTCTTAGACAATTAAAATTTTAAGTTTAACAATTATAACTTGGATTTACAAAAATCTTTGCCAGATTTTTTTTAAATATCATCAAAATTTCCATAACTTTCCAAACAATTCCTCCTAATTAACTACTGCGAAAACTACTTACCTTTACTTTCTTCAATACCCTCGGAAAGATAATTGTATAACTCGAACAAGACAGGCCCTTTAAGTGTTATGGATGTGGAGTTGACACAACTAAAAATAAATAACTAAATTAGTCAGATTTATTTTGAATTCAAAGTGAAAATGAGATTTTTGTAATTTGTTTCTGTGACAAGAAACAACCATCATCGTTGATGTCACGGAGGTTATCCTGGAGGGCTATAAAATGGTGGCATCCGAGAAGCCTCGCAATAACGGTGGGGGTATTAGTAGAGGTGATAGTATTTTATATGGCATTCGAAGGAATTATTATTACTAAAGGTCATATTATTTCATTTGAGAAAGCCATGACGATCACCTCATCTGCCTGTGTTTTATCTCTAATCTTACTGCTGCACGTGCTGGGCGTGTAGGGTATAATGACCGGAGTTTGTAACCAAAATCAACTCGCAAGCGGAAGTCCTTTCTTCAGTACTGTTGGACAGCTATTCGTACAACTCAATTTGAATTCGGATTCAAATTCGAATTCGATACGATACCGAAAAAATTAGACTCCATAAAATTTAATAGGGAAAAATTCTACATTATACATTTTAAGAAGACTTATATATATATATTTAAATAATGTTTGTCTCTTAATTTGAAAAATTGTTATGTATTTACTCAACCATAGAGATTTGTATATATCAAACTTCAGATCTATTTATGGTATATTTTCAGTATGGCCATTCTTCGGT
The DNA here is from genome assembly GCA_000404065.3 of Pinus taeda. Taxonomy (NCBI): domain Eukaryota; kingdom Viridiplantae; phylum Streptophyta; class Pinopsida; order Pinales; family Pinaceae; genus Pinus; species Pinus taeda. Next base: position 162,420 of record APFE030270547.1, read on the forward strand.
GTAACGAAACACAGGCCATTGTTTGGTGTAACGAAGCCCATTGCGTATTCATGTTGGGGTGCGAACACATTAAAAGAGGAAGCAGGAGAGTAACGAAGCACCTTGCGTAATCATGTTGGGGTGCAGAACATGAACTGAAGAAGCAGGAAAAAGCGAACTGAAGCACCGTACCGAATTGGAATTCTCCGAATTAATCTCCGTACGAAACCGAACTGGCGAATTAACGTATTTTTTTCGCCAATACGGATGAACTGAACAAAACACACCCTTGTACGGTTTGAACTTCGAGACGACCGTCGTAGACTCAACCACAGGCACGGCTGCCTACGGGCAAGCAATCTGCAGTCCATCAGGCAGTCCGGCGGTAGCTCAGGAGATCTGCACCATCTGCCTTGATACCTTGGGTGCCAACATCTGGAACTTTTGCAACAACGCCGAAGCTGCTCAGGTTGAGTTCGGTGACCAATGTTCCATCCTCTATGCTATCATGTGTTCTTCTGCCCCATGATCACTACAGCTTTTAGTATCAGCTCTAATATGCCTGTTCAAATAAAACCCATCCTCTTCTCTACATTGGTGCTAAGGTACTACTTTAGTATGGACACCCATGCATCTAATATCGCTATAAATAAAACTTCAAAGGAATTTGGAGTGATATTGGTAATGTAGTTTGTTTGATGAGGTACTATGCCCCGGGTGTATACCTCTCTTTCATAATTGTTATAGTTTGTAAGTCATATTTCAAAATGTATGGTTTTTCAATTTTTATGTGGAATATGAATCATTATCTTCCAAGTTATTGCAGTTATCTTTTATGGATTTTTGTGCAGTTTTAATAAAATAATATTAAAATTTAAAGAAGCATAATATTGAGAAAATCTAATGTCCAATGCTATTACTGCATGAAATTTTGGCATTATGAACATTAATTCAGAAATAAATGGTCAAATCAGGGAAGGCTCAGTGTCCATGTCCCAACAATGAAGGAGAATCCTCTAAAATGATGATCATCATTTTCTTTGGTGCAATTTTTCTGAACACACACAGCAAGGATTTTGGTTCTTGGACAAGGGTGACAACATGCTTCCATAACATCGAGAATTACTCTTGGAGTCGTTCTTCAGTATATGCCTCTTGTTCACAATTGTTATACTTTACAAGTCATATTCTAGAATGTATGGTTTTCCAATTACTATATGAAATATGAATCATTTTCCTCTAAATTATTGTAGCTATCTTTTATGGATTTTTGTGCACTTTTAATAAAATATTATTAGCATTTTAATTTTTGCTATGTTTTAAGTTATTTATACTACTTCTTTGAAGTCATAAAATATTATTATTTTGTTGTTATGTTATGGGCTTATTCTTCATCAATCAAAAAGACCATTGCATTGCCTTCTATTTCATTTGAAATGAGTCATTTCTTTTGTTTTCATCCTATCAAAATAGCTCTAGCCAAAGCTACAACGACTTTGAATTGTAAACAAGTGGATTTGCTAGAGCTTAATTAATGTCTAATTCCAACCTTATAAACAAGAGCATAACTTAATTTTAAGTGTGGTTATATTTAATTTTAGTCTTTTTGTTCTTCCATATAATGGTGTGAATATTTCTATGTCCGTGGAGCCTTCACACCATCATAAACTCTCTTCAAAGTATAACTTTGCAATTTGTTGAGCTATTAATCTCATTGTCTATTAGGTGTCCTAACATTTTATTATGATTTCTGCTAGGTGTCATAGACAGTTCAGTTTTACTTCAGTTCTACTCCATAGGTGTCAAGTTCTACTTCAATCATTTGTTATTGATATTTACAACTTAATCTATTTGGCAATTTTAAATCTTAAGAAGATAATTCTCTCCTCCACCTTTTTGGATTTCATTCCTTGTCATGTTATCAAAGCATGAGGTAGCATAAGACTCCAAAGATACGAGCTCTTCAAAATTGTTTATGGCCTTGAAAATAAGAAGAAAGCGGCGTGAGAGGTAGAGGAGAAAAGTGCAAGCATGCATAGTGGGTTGATTTCGCGGCTAAGCCAAGAAGAAATTGTGCAAGAAACAACAAACTTATGAAATGATCACCTTTTTAGAATTGACACACTTGATAATAAAAAATGCGCGTACATTTGCACATAATATCCCTTCATAACTGCACAAAATAGTGAGGGCAATAAGTTGCAATGTCGTCAAAGCATTTATCAAAGGATTGAAGGTCAAAGAATGTTAGCGGTCAAAAGAAGAGCCTTTTTTGAAAAGTTGAAGTTCGTATTGATATTCGAAAGATCGTGAAAGAGCGTGCACATCAGCATTAAAAAGAATGGCTCTTTCTAGTTCTTTGCCACACACCCAGACTCTGATTGGAAAAATTACAAATTTTTCTCTTTAAGAATGAAGACATTTCTACAAGCCCATTAATGTTGGGATACCTTGTTGAACTTTTATGTAGAACTAACCCATGAACAATTGGCAGCCATGAAAAATAATTAGAGGAATGTTAATGCATAACTTCGAAAGAAGGACCACATAACCAAATGTTCGATACAAAAGTCATTCGATGACTCTATATTTGAAAAGATAACTGGCACATCAACAACAAAAGAAATTTGGGATATTTTGAAAGTTGTGTATCAAGGTAATGATACAATTAAAATGCAAGAAATCTATAGTGTATTAAGTAGTCCGGCGATAACTCACGCTGTCTGCACCATCTGCCTTAATACCATGAGTGACTCCATCTGGAACTTTTGAAACAATGTCTTCGGTGCTCAGGTTGAATACAATGACCTTTGCTCCATCCTCTACTCTATTATTCAATATTCTTCCCCATGACCACTACAGCTTTTAGTATCACCTCTAATATGTCTGTTCAAATAAAACCCATCCTCTACTCTACATAGGTGCTCAGGAACAACTTTAGTATCGACACCCATGCATCTAAGATCACTCTAAATAAAACTTCAAAGGAATTTGGAGTGATATTGGTAATGTAATTTGTTCGATGAGGTACTATGCCCCGGGTATATACCTCTTTCATAATTGTTATAGTTTGTATGTCATATTCGAGAATGTATGGTTTTTCAATTCCTATATGGAATATGAATTATTATCTTCTGAATTATTGTAGCTATCTTTTATGGATTTTTGGGCAGTTTTAATAAAATATTATTAAAATTCAGAGAAATAGAAGATATTGAGAAAATCTAATGTCCAATGCTATTACTGCATGAAATTTTGGCATTATGAACATTAATTCAGAAATAAATGGTGAAATCAACAAAGGCTAAGTCTCCATGTCCCCAACAATGAAGTAGAATCCTCTAAAATGATGTTTTCTTTTGTGCAATTTTGCTGAAGACACTCACAACAAGTATATTTGGTTGTTGGACAATGGTTGCAAGGATGCTTCCATAACATCATAAATTACTCTTGGAGATCATTCTTGAGTATATACCTTTTGTTCATAATTGTGATAGTTTACAAGTCATATACTAGAATGTAAGGTTTTTCAATTCCTATATGGAATATGAATCATTATCCTCTAAATTATTGTAGCTATCTTTTATGGATTTTTGTGCACTTTTAATAAAATATTATTATTATTTTTAATTTTTTCTATGTATTAAGTTATTTATACTACTTCTTTGCAGTCATAAAATATTATTCTTTTGTTGTTATGCTATGGACATATTCTTCATCAATCAAAAAGACAATTGCATTGTCTTCTATTTCATTTGAAATAAGTCATTGCTTTTGTTTTTATCCTATCAAAAGAGCTCTAGCCAAAGCTACAATGGCTTTCAATTGTAAATAAGTGGATTTTCTAGAGTTTAGTCAATGTCTAATTCAAACCTAATAAAGAAGAGAATAACTTAATTTTAAGTATGGTTATCTTTATTTTTTTTTTGTTGTTCCATATAATGGTGTGAATATTTCTATGTCCATGGAACCTTCACACCATCATAAAATCTCTTCAAAGTATAACTTTGCGATTTGTTGAGATATTAATCTCATTGTCTATTAGGTGTCATCACATTTTATTATGACTTCTACGAGGTGTCATAGATAGTTCAATTTTACTTCAGTTCTACTCCATATGTGTCGAGTTCTACTTCAATCATTTGTTATTGATATTTATAATGTAATTTATTTAGCTATTTTGAATATTGAGCAGATAAATCTCTCCTCCACCCTTTTGGATTTCATTCCTTGTCATAGTATCAAAGCACTAGGTCGCATAAGACTCTGAAGGGACCAGCTCTTTAAAATTGCTTTTGGCCTCTGAAAGAAGAAGAAAGGGACGTGAGAGGCCGAGGAGAAAAGTCCAATTGTGCGCCATGTTTTGATTTAGTGGCTTAGCCAAGAAGAAATTGAGAAAGAAATGACAAACTTATGAAATGATCACTTTTTTAGAAGACACTCCTTATAATAAAAAAAAGGGCACACATTTGCACATAATATCCCTTCATAACTGCACAAAATACAGAGGAAAATAAGAAGCAATGTCATCAAAGCATTTATCAAAGGATTGAAGGTCAAAGAAAGTTAGCAGTCAAAAGAAGAGCCTTTTTTGAAAAGTTGAAGTTTGTATTGATATTGGAAAGATCATGAAAGAGTGTGCACACCCACATTAAAAAAATGGCTTCTTCTAGTGCCTTGGCACACACCCTGACTTTGATTGGAAAAATTACAAATTTTTCTCTTTAAGGATGAAGACATTTCTGCAAGCCCATTGATGTTGGGATACCTTGTCGAATGTTTATGTAGAACTAACCCAAGAACAATTAGCAACCATGAAAAATAATTAGAGGAATTTCATTACATAACTCCGAAAGAAAGAGAAGAGAGTCAAATGTTCGATACAAAACTCATTCAATGACTCTATCTTTGAAAAGATAACTGACGCATCAACAACAAAAGAATCTTGGGATATTTTGAAAGTTGCATATCAAGGTAATAATATAGTGAAGACAATTAAATTGCAGATATTGAGAGCACAATTCAAGACCCTAAAGATGAGTGACACAGAGAATGTGGATCAGTTCAACTAGAGTAGTGGAAACAATCAATGACATCAAACTCATTGGCGAAACCATTACAGATCAAAAAATTGTTGAAAAGGACCTTCAAAGCATGCCCAAGAAATATGACATGATTGTAACAAACATTCTGAAATCCAAATATTTTATAACTTCCTAAGTAGAACAGTGGATTGGATCACTTTTGGCACATGAAACAAGACTCAACTTAGTAAAAGATTCCATGGTACGAGTATTCAAAGAACAACTCTCTTTTTGCAGAGATAGAGGCAGAGGATATAGAGGCAATACAAAGCAAGGAAGAGACTAAGTAGAGGAAGAGCAGAACATCATCATGCAACAAAGTAGTGGCAGCCTTCACAAAACCAAACTCATATAAGTAGAACATGGATCAAATCTAATGTCTGATGTTATTACTCCATGAAATTTGGGCATTATGAAAATGAATGCATAAAGAAATAGTCAAATTACCAATGACACAGTGTACATCTCTCCAACAATGAAGGATAATCCTCTAAAACAATGTTTCTTTCATGCAATATTTCTGAATAGAATCACAACAAGGATCTTTGGTTGTTGGACAGTGGTTGCAACAATCATATGACAGGTAACAAAAACCTTCTTTCTTATCTTGATTCTTCCATAGCATAAAAAATTACTCTTGGAGATTGTTCTTGTATTAAATTTGAAGGAAAAGGTATTGCCCCTATTCTTACTAAACTAAATCAGTAGAAATACATGGGTGATGTTTATTATGTTCCACATCTGAGGCATGACCTCATTAGTGTAGGACAATTGATGGAACATGGTTATGATGTAATATTTTAGGGGAACACATGTTATATCTATAACAAAGCTCCCAATAGAATACTGATAGAAAAGGTTGAAAAATCATAGAATAGCATGTTTCCATTGACTCTTAGAAGTCAAAATCCCTCACAATATTTTGTCCACAATGTGTCAAGAATAGACGATTCTCAACTATGAAATTCTAGGTATGGCCACATCACATTGAAGAGTGTAAGTCTTCTTCAGAAACATTCAATGGTCATTGGTATCCCTACTATGAATGAAAAAAATTGTAATTGTGAAATTTGTGTTCTATCCAAACATAAAAGGATAGATTTCCCACATCTTCCTCTAGAGAAAAAGAGCCTTTAGAGCTAGTCCATACAGATATTTGTGGCCAAATGTAGACACATTCCATTGGTGTAAGTCTTTATTTTCTAAAATCCAATGATGAATATTGCAGGAATATGTGGGTGTATTTTCTCAAAATTAAATCATATACATTCTCAAGATTCAAAAAATTCAAAGAAGAAGCAAAAAAATAGAGTGGAGAACCTTTGAAAGTACTCCAATGACTTCAAATGTTTTTGTGAACAACAAGGAATCATAATGCAGAAAACAACAAGATATCCTCCACCGCATAATGGAGTATCAAAAAGGAAGAATTAGTCGATCATGAACATGGCCATATGTATGTTTCATGAGAAGAAGTTGTCAAATAACTATTGGGTTGAAGTAGTTTTGACAACTGTATATGTTCTCAATAGATCTCCAACAACCAGTCTCCAAGATATAGTACCTCAAGAAGCATGGGATGGTAAAAAGGTAAATGTATGTCACTTTATAATTTTTGGATCAGTAGCAGTTTCACATGTTCCTGAGGAGCTAAGGAGGAAGCTTGATGATAGGAGTGAAAGATGTATCTTCCTAGGATATAGTGACAAGTCGAAGGCCTACAAAATTTATAATCAAGTTACCAAGAAGTTTGCTTTAAGAAGAGATGTAAAAATATTTGAAAATAAATCGTGGTCTAATCATGTTGATGAAGCTTCAAATCAATATTTTCATCCACCACAGCCACCAAGATTATAGATTGAAGAAGAGCCATAACAATATGAAAATGGTACATCCTCAAGCAGTGAATCCATGAGTGATTCAACATCTGCAGAAGATAGTCAAAAAACAAGAAGCATCAGAGAAATATATGATAAGGGGCATCAATTTGAGCAGCAAAATTTGTTTGCATTTCTTTCATCTCAACCAACCCATTTTAAAGAAGAAGTTAAAGAAAATCATTGGGTTGATGCAATGAACCAATATATTTTTTCCATAGAGAAGAACTAGACTTGGGAATTAGTTGATCTCCCAAGAGACAAAATTAGAATTGGTGTAAAATAGGTATATAAGACCAAACTTATTGAAAGAAAGGACATTGAGAAACACAAGGAAAGTTTGGTTGCCAAAGGATTCTCACAACCATTTGGTGTTGACTATGGTGAAACCTTTGCTCCAGTAGCAAGCTTAGGCACTCTAAGAACAATGTTATCCACAACAACTTAAGACAAATGGAAATTCTATCAGCTTGATCTAAAATTTTCCTTCCTAAATGATATCTTGCAAGAAGAAGTTTATGTACAGGAGTCTCCTAGTTTTGAAGTTCCAAGAAAGGAGGATAATGTATACAGAATGAAGAAAGCTTTATATGTTTTGAAACAATCTCCAAGAGTGTCGTATAGTTGGATTGACACCTATCTCATCAAAAGTGGTTTTTACAGAAGGAGGCATGAGCCAACTCTAAATACCAAAGCTCATGAAGGTAAAATTATTATTGTATGCCTCTATGTAGATGATATTCTTTATACTAGAAATATGATGTAAGAAGACTTCACATCAGCAATGTAAATAGATATTTATATGATAGATCTAGGAGTCATGAAATACTTCTTCGGCATTCAAATTTAATAATCTGCTAATGGCATTTTTGTTGGTCAGCAAAAATATTCCACTCACATCATCCAAAAGTTTAGAGTGACCAATTGAAAACTTGCTAATACATTATTTTCTCAAGGTACCAAACTTAACCGAGAAGATATAGCGCCATCGGTTGATCCCACATTGTATAAAAGTGTGGTTAGTAGTTGTTGTATCTAACTACAACTAGACCTCATATTATGTTTGCAGTAAGTTTTGTCTCCAGGTTTATGTATTCACCTAATATTTCTCATTGGAATGTTGCAAAATTGATATTAGGGTATATTGCAGGGACAATAGACTATTGTTTGTTCTATGCACATTCTAAAAATTGTTCACATTCATGCTATTTAGGTAGCGACCATGCAAGGAGTTTAGATGATTGCAAAAGCACCTCAGGGTATTATTTTCATCTTGGAACCAATATGATTTCATGCACATCTAATAAAGAATCGATAGTTTCAATATTCTTTGCAGAGGACGAATGTGTAGTAGCAAATTCAGCATCTTATCAAGCAATGCGGTTGAGAAAATTATTGAAAGATCTATGAAATGTTCAAAAGGATCCAAATCCAATTTACTGTGATAACATTTCAACAATTTCTTTATCAAAAAAAAGTGTTTTCAACAAAAATATCAAGCACATTGACACACATTTTCATTTCATCTATGAGCTTGTTAATGATGAGGACATACTACTTTCACAAAAATCAGCTTGTACATAGTTTCACTTAGTGATTGGGAAATAGTGTATTTGAATTTCAAAGAGAACAATTAGGCATTGTAAGCATCTCTACATGTAACAATTGAGATTACGAGGGGATGTTGAGATATTAATCTTATTGTCTATTAGGTGTCATCACATTTGATTATGTTCTCTACTAGTTGGCATAGATTGTTTAGTTTTACATCAGTAATACTCCATAGGTGTCAAGTTCTACTTCAATCATTTATCATTGATGTTTACAATTTGATCTATTTAGCTATTTTGAATATCAAGAAGAGCAGCCCTTGCTCCACCTTTTTGGTTTCCATTATTTTTCAAGATTAAGCTAATTATTTATTTTCTTTACATTTTTTACTCCTTGTCTATTCATATATAAATCACTTCTCATGGTAATATCACATATTTTATTAATTTAAAATGAATAATATTTTTTTTTGAAATCATTCATTATCTAATGCATTGCATGTTGCAAAGTCATTTGATTTTGATTTTATTTTATGCTTATATACAAATTTAATATAATATAAAGTATGAACTATCACATTCCTATTTCAAGTTATGGATGTCAACTTGGCCAATGAAAAAAAATAATCAATCGAAGAAATTTGTTCTCAATAATTTGTTACAAATTATTATATATTTATCAAGATTTATTAATATGTTCATTAATATTAGATTTAGATTTATATGAATAAGATCAATAGTGTTTTTCAACCACATTTGGTGATGTGGTTGTGCTAACATATATTAAATTTATGCCTACTATGTATATCAACTACATTTATTGGCATAGTTATGCTAGTTAATATTGTGACCAATTAGAACATAATGCTTGAGAATATCAAATTTGTTTCCTTTAAAGATAACACTAAAGATATTAAGGCATAAATAAATCAACATCATGTTAAATACAATTATAAAGATATTTGTTTATAAATAAAAATATAAATTTTAAATTCCATCTAAAAATCAAATTTTAAACAAATTTATTATAAAAATTTTAAGAATAAAAAATTTCATATTAACTTAAAAAAATTAATTATTTCACATTTTAAAAATGAGAAATTGTCCAAACAAATTACAAACCAATTTTATTGAAAATATTTATTTATAAATAAAATATAAAAGAATAAAAATATATAATTTTAGATTTCATCTTAAAAAATTCAAATTTTAAACAAATTTATTATAAAATTTTTAAAAATATGAAATTGCATATTAACCTAAAAAAAATTACTTCACATTTTAAGAATGAGAATTTGTTTAAACAAATCAGAAACAATTTTTTTGAAAAAATGCCAAAAGATACTACGAAGAAATTTAATTTATCAATTCATAATGGAGTATTGAGAAAAGTTAAATATTTAAAGTTACATGAGTGAAGATGACTCAATCTAAATTTTTTTTACGAAAATAGTGTAATTCAGTTTCAATTATTGAATTTAGTATTTTTTTTTGCGTAAAGTATTGGTTAATGATATATGAATATTTTTATGTTAGAATGTGATACCGGTGATCTGTTTGGATTATATAAATGTAAGTGAATTTTTACTTAACCTTAGTGTATTTCGTTTATTATGTACAAGTTTTCTTTGAATATGAGAAAGAGAGAATGGAGAAAGAAGGGACACATAATAAGAAAATATGTTCTTTTAAATATTTAGACGGAGGATGACTAAATAATTAACAGTCATTGTAGTTACAAGTTTTAATGGAATTAATTAAATTTAGATATAATAATACTAGTTTGAACACTTAGTAAACAATTAAAAATTATAATTATAATTATAAAATATTATAAGAGACGTTAACCTTTTTTTGTTGGTTAAAGATCATGTTAAATCATTTATTTATAACTAATAATAAAGACAAAAAAAAAAATAAATTAATTAGATTTATGCAACATTGTATTTTTCAAATTAATTCAAAATTTTAATATGCTAAAATTTTCTTTAAATTAATTATGTGAATATATTTAGATTAAATTATCTTAATTTAAAATTATAATGAAAAATGTATTATGACATTTTATATCAACAATTTTCATAAACTTGGAGACAAACACACATAACTACACACACATACTTGGATATAATCAAAGTAAAATATATTTACAATCATAAAATTTTGAAATCCTTCAGATGGGTTATTGTCGGGTAGAGGGATGGGGTGAGATGTTGCCATCCTATTGGGACATACACTCAAGGGACAAGGCAAATCAAACCCTATGAGTTTTCAATCACATGATACATTTATCATGCATTAGCACATGCCTCTCAATGATGCAAATCCCATTACATTAATTTCTCTTGTCCACCACTATTCAACTTTGTTCACTCTTACTATTGGTCATGTCACCCAAGGGTGATGATTATGTTATTCCATTGGGACTTGTCTTATCATTTACTTTAGCCACTAGATTTCACATTATCATTTCATCTTGGATAAAAAAATTGGAGGTCCTTTAGGTGGGGTTTCCTTTAGGTAGATGGGTGGGGATGGGGTGTTTTCATCCCACCGAGATACATGCCCAAGGTACATGGAGAAATATAACTTATGAGTTTCTCATAATATGTAAGTGATTAAGGCATTCATTGCATGTCACATATCTAACACATTAGAAAAAACATCTCAACTATGCAAATTCCATTACATTCAAGTGTTTGTTCTACCATTGCACATATCTACTAACTCAAGTCATTGATCAAGGTGCCCTTGAGCATTAACGAGGCTCTTCTATTAGGACATGTCTCCGTATTTAGTCTTGACACTAGTTTTTAGACTTAATTCATCTCAGATCTACATCAAGCTTTAGACATGTCTCCTTTCTCAATTTTGCCATAGTGATTTCGATTCTCACAATATTTGTGCTTACAACTCTACATTGCAATGTTTTAATATTATGTTTATTTGGCTAGTAGATGGGAGGAAAGCACGCACTTACATGTCTATCAATGGTGAGTTACAATTCTTAGCGTGGATTTCTTAGTCCTAGGCTACACATCTCTAGAAAATTATATGTTTTGGGTTAGTTATTCCATAGGAGACACTTGAGGTGGGAAAAAAACATTTGACAATCCAACAACTGTCTCATTCTCTTTTTTTAAGGAGCCTACTACTACAAAGAACCAATATTTGGACCTTCTTCTCATGTTTTTGTTCCTCCTTCCTAATCTATATATCTTTGTTCTCTCTGGTTCTCAACTCAAGTGTCTAGGTTAACTCTACTCTATTGATATTATTTTCCTCTTGGGATTTTTTCACCTCGCGAGGGACTGGCACATCATACATAGTTCTGAGAAATTGCAGTTTCAAATTGGCCTTCCCCATTCAAGTTATTTGTGTTAGTCACTTTGAACCAAATCCTAATGGACCATCTAATTTTATATTTGGGACCCCCAATCCTTTCTTCCAATTCATATCTTTCTCCCAAATCCACAATTAAACCATGCCACATTGATGTAGGAGCATCCGGCTCAGAAAAATCATTGTATTTTAGTTGACTTATGGGTCTTGTGTTTTTAAAGAAGTTGGTTTCTTAAGTATTATATTAATAGGATGCGAGAGATTTAATTAATTAAATATTGTGAGGATATTTGTAAATGTTTTCAAATGTAGGAGAACATGAGTGATGATGATTAATTATTATGGATTGAGATATTGTAGATCTTAGAAAGTAGTTCATGATTTATGGAGGATCCTTAGGATTACTCTAATGTTGAGATCCTCAAGGGATAAAGAAGAGATTTTAGGAATTTAATGAGGACATAGAAGATTCCTAGGATTTAATTAAGAAGAGTGAGGATCTAAAACATAATCCTTTTGTATAAATATAAGCCTTAAAGCCATAAACAATTTAGATAGTAGTAGAAACAAGGAACATAGATAGACAGGAGGGTTGGATTGTGAGCCTACAAGCATTGAAACAAAAAGGGCCGACTGAATGTAAATCAGGTCAGCGAGAGAAAGACTCTTTTGTATATGGATTTGTTTTTTAATACAAAGATTTGTTTTCTAAGTTATATAGTGTGTATTAAGAAATTAATTGATAAATTATGTTTTGTAGTGGAGAAGTCTGTTAATAAATATATGAATGAGAATTTAAAGTAGAGACCAAGTGTAGAGAAGGAATACAGATGAGGATAATGGTCAGACTGTATGAATTCGATTAAAGAAATCAGCGCAAATCTCAAAAGTAGTAGTCTTAAAGAAGCACATGGAGAATAACTCAAGAGAAGAGTCACGCATAAAAAGGGAACCAAAGATAGAAAGCAAAAATTGTGTTATAATATGCTGGAACAACAAATGGAAAGATATGCCTATGTGGAGGTTAGAAGCGTACAGAGGTTTTGATCGTGGTTGAAGTCGCGTACTAAATCTAGACCATCGATCTCATTTTTAAATGCTTACATCATAGTCAACTGGGGAGGTTATGATATTATTTAACCAGTGTGCAAGTTAAAGTACCGCAAGCTTTAAATGTGAAGGATTTCATTATCTCACAAATATCAAATCGTGAATTAATCAGGCATTAATCCAAAGAACGGATCCGAACAACATTAAATAACAATTTATTGTTTCCTTGATCGAGTGAATGATAACCATTCGATTCGGTCAGAGGAGACCAATGGCGTAGAGAAAGTCAACGTGGGCAAAGCGTTGTTCAATCGCGCATTTGTTATTCAATTACGAAAGTGTTGTTCAATCACGCATTTGCTTTTCAATTATGAAAGTGTTGTTCAATCGCGCATTTGTTGTTCAATAACGGAAGTGTTGTTCAATTGGTGATTGTTGTTCAGTTGCTGTTCAATTGGTAGTTGTTGTTCAATTGCTACTCAGTTGGCAATTGTTGTTCAATTGATAGTTTTTGTTCAATTGTTGTTCAATTGGTGATTGTTTTTCAATTGCTGTTCAATTACCGATTGTTGTTCAATTGACCTCATGCTTCATTTTTAGGTGAGCCTCAGAAAATGTGCCAAGAATGTGAAGAAGGTGGAAAGGTAAGGTTAAGTGTGATTTATGAATATTTTTATTATATGAGGTTATAATAGAAATAAAACGGATTAAGGACAATTAGCCATGGTATGACTATTGTTGAGTAAATCTAAGAGTAGAGTAAGCGGGTATGGTTAATATGTGCCATTTTAAGAATTAGAACATTGAATAGTCTTTGAAACATTTCCGCATGAGGATTGATTAAGGGGCCTTAAGCTTTAATTTAATGAAGTTTTGACTAGGCAAGGTAATTGAAATTCCTGGGTCAAATAATATATATGCCTTTTATATGCATACTGTGGGCATTGTCAGCTTAGGCTAGCATCATTTTGGTACTAGAGCAGGAGCAGGTAAATGTCTTTGAGGAAACTCAGAGCAAGAAGAAAACAGTGAAAGAAATCTCAGCAAAGGAGATGAAAGGCACCAATGAAGGTGTGAAGAAGCCTCAAATATATCGTTTCAGAATAGTTGTTCTTCAAGAAATTTGGAAGTATCAAAATAGCATGGAGTTGCTAATTCGAAAGTAGTCATTTCAAAGGCTTGTGAATGGAATTTCGATTATGAAACCAACTCACTAAAAGATAGAAAAGATAGATCAACGCTTTGGAATTTATCCTCTTCGAGGGGGCAACCTCCTTTATATTACATAAATGAACAATTCTTGGATGATTCAAATGACAAAACCTCCTTTCTATATATAAGAGTATAAGGAATCACAATATAACCAAGTCGACCTAACAATAATAATATAAAGGCACAAAAATAACAATAGAGGGATTCTCTGGCGCACAGTAATAACAATTTGGGGACAATAGGGGCACAACAATATTAATAAGGTATACAACTACAATGGTAATGGGGGCATCATTAGTATTATAGGGACCTAACATGCCCCTCTCCTTCAAAAAAGTGTTGTCCTCAACACTTGAGTAGTTTTGGATGCTTTTGTATAAAATTCCCATCCTCCCATGTGGAATCTTCAGTGGATAAGTTCTTCCGCTTGATGAGATACTCTGAAATGGATCGATTTCATAGTTGTCGAGTTCTTATTTCTATGATTGCTTCCAATTCCAATATAATTTTTCCTTCCTCGTCAAGTTCTGGCAATATTGTTTGAACTAGGAACTTGTCACCTATAACCTTCTTTAAACATGAAATGTGGAAAAATGGGTGCACTCGAGAAGCTACAGGAAGCTCCAATTTGTATGCCATAGTACCGATCTTTTGCAACACCTTGTATGGACCGCAATACTTGGTGATAATTTATTATCCTTCTTAGCTTGCTTGAGGGACATTTGTTTTTATTGTTGTAGCTGTAGGAATAACCAGTCACCTACATCAAAAATTCTTTCACTACGATGTTGATTTGCTTGTTGTTTCATTCTATTATGCGCCAACAAAAGGTTATCCTTTAAGAGTTGGAGAACTTGTTGTTGATGCTCAATGTGATGTTCCACTGCTTGAACCTTAGAATTTTCTCTTAAATATGATGTGATGGATGGTGGCTGATATCCATAAAGTGCCATAAATGGGG